>OZ038435.1:23499942-23597586 GCA_964036275.1 Litoditis marina | reverse complement strand
CAAATTTGGCACGGCCAATTTTTTTTGCCGAAGTAGGCGGTGAAAGTCTCGAAAACATCGGGTTTTTAAATTTTTCACTGCGAAAACGATTTTTTTCAACTAAAAGTCTAGTAATAGATTGATACTTGGCCTATAAGAAATTGTTAGCGACAACTGAGATATCACAATATTGTCATCCCGAGCTAAAATTGGAAATCTAGGCGATTCTAGGCACCCCCCCCAAACGCCTACTTCTGTTATATCTCATGAAATAAATTTTTCTGAAGAAATTCTTTGTGCGTATCTGGAAACTATATCGCATTAGTTAATGAAAAACATGGTGGGTGATCAAAATATTCATAATAATTTTTTTGACTTCGACTATTTTCTTTAGAAAAAAATTTCGAAATTTAATTAATTTGATCACCCAAAATGGCGGAATTTCAAGTTAAATGATTTTGATCACCCAAAAATCAGGACCTCGCCTACATCTCCCTATTGTCTGCTGACGTCCCTTTCCTGAACAGCAAAATGATCAGAACACGAGCGAAAACGTGTCTTTTTGGTGCAATTTGAAACACTATCACTATACGAATTTTCATATAGATAACCATCTCAACACACAATTAACTTTCTGGATTCCAAAAACACATATTCACAGACTAGTAGGATTATACGTTGCCGATCCAATGTGATAACCCTGAGAAACATATCTACAGTACACACCAGAATCGAGGGGATATTTCCCGTTTTTCAATGTAAAGCTGTCATAGTTCATAATTTTGGAAAGGAATTTTTCACACAAAATGAGCTCAAAACATAACGTTCTTCGAGTATGCAGAGACTATCACGGTAGGCATTTTAACTTCCAGAAGTTTTCAATGAAAAACAGAAATACTGAACGTGTTCCGAATAGAAAACGCAACCTCCTTCTCAAGAAAACTAGAGAAAACAGACTTGAAACATACCTCTTTTCCAAAATTGGTCATGTAGAATGAGACTCGACCCTGTCGCTGCGAATCGTACATGATTTTGTCCATCACATTCAATTGTGTCCTGCCTGGAATGAGCTTTTTATAAACCCTACTGTATTGAGTAAACTCAAGAAGCGAAAAATGAGAGTTTTCACGTCAATCTTTGAAAAGTGTTGAGTAGAATAAGCCAATGAGAAGAGAATGTATATGTAGCTCCTCGGCACAAAACCTAGCAGTATAGTAGATGTGCATACTACTCGATACCTGATCGAACTTGGGATCATGAGCCTCATCAATAATGTCTCCGTTGCCATCTGATACTCGGTGAATCGGAATGGTAGGCAGAATGGCTGAATCAATGATTTCCAGCTTCTTCGTGAAAGTAGCCTGAAAAATGGCCAGATCATACACGTAATTCCAACAACAACTATAGCACACGGAAAATACTTAGTTTTAACTGTCTACCCCTTGTAACTAAACCGATAATTTGTTAGTCTACACCGCACCTTTTCCAAGTTGTACTTCCTTTGAAGTTATTTTGTTGCAAGTAGGAAAAGCTTGAGGGTGGAAGAAAGAAACTAAATTTAAAAAGTTTGCGGTCGGGAAGTAGAAAGCGAGCTGCAACATTGGCAGAATTAACGTTCAAACTTCCCACCTCTCTGTTTCCCAGGTACTTTTCACTGTACTCCTTCAGTCGGAAACTGTCAGTGTTGGTCGACATGGTGCGGGCGGACACGCGCCCCGCACGGGCAACGGATGGAGCGAGACGGCTCAACATTCTGCAATATGCTGAACATCTGACAGGGGAATTAAACGTTATCACTTGAAAAGAATTTGAGGACGATCAATTCAAGTGTTTGGGGTCAATGTTTTGTTTTAAAGTAGTTTAATCTACATATTCCCTGAAGACATCAATGAGCAGCTGGTACTATCTGCTACCGGAATGCGATTATTATACTTTGCCCAAACAAGGTAGAGATGAGAGATCTCAAATCGTTATGGAACGACGATGAGGCAAACCATTCACAATGAATTCTTTGACACGTTACAAAAAAAATTCAAAGATTATCGCGTGACAGAAACCAAACAAAACTAGTTTCAAACTACAAAATGACAGTATCTGTGCTTAATATCCCGAGATAAGACTTCTATTCGCTTTTGGTGGCTTCAGCTTCTATTGCGGCGATGGCAGGATCCTGCACCATGTACACGGGATGGGGGGACTTCCGATCGACAAAGTGAAAGACGTCGAAGAAAACCTCAATCACGATCAGCACAATGATCAGCCATTCCAGAAAAGAGGCCTGGGAATGGTGATAATAATAGTAAACAAAAATAATATTAGTAATACCAAAAATAGTATAAATTACACGATAGAAACTAATAGTTGGAACTCGAGTTTTCGAGTCTTAAAACACTCCTAGTTTTGTGCAAAACGCATGAAACCAAATAAATTGTAACTTGTAACTAAACAAATCGGGTCATACATAAACTACCTTATGTAGATGGCAGAATGAACACGTGAAAGAAAAATATTAGACAATTTACTGCTTCGTTCAGTAATCATTATTTGGGTTAACAGAGTTTGAAAGAAGGTCATACTGCGGAGACCGGAAGTAATCCCCTACCTGAGTCTGCGGTGTAATGTGAAGTGACGCTCAGTCATGACGTAGTACTGCTCAATCTCCGAGCGCTCCCAATAGAAGTCCCGGTTCAGCAAATTACAATCGAGATTGATGGAATGTCTGGAATGGAGTTATATCGGAGAAATGCTGAATGTGGTCGCGGGGGTCGGGTATTAGAGGAATACACTTGACACTTGTTTACGAGACAACATTTGAGACAACAACCTTTGTTGTTTAAGAGAGCGGTTCCGCCAAATCGTTCAGCAGCGATTCCCACACACCTATCTTCACTAAAAATAACAAAACAGTTTTCAGTGATCAACAATTAAAACTTTAGGAAAAAAAGTCATACAATAAGCGCTAAACGCCGAGTGGAGTATTTCAGGGTCATTCTAAGCAAGCGCGCACACTGGGGCTAAAATCTCAAACTCGATACCCCATTCAAAAATGCTCACCGGCGGCTCGTCATTACCCAAAAAATATACTTCATTTTGCGTCTAAGATCGAACATAACATGCATTTGGCATTGACGAATGAACATGGACTAGTTCAATATTTTCAAGTTAATCCCGTAATACCCCTCGCCAAAGTTGAATCGCGCGAGCGTATAAAATTATGTGTTAATTAAGGCTCAAACTGAGTGCAAATCACTCTTGAATTGCGTTGAAAGCACGATGACTTGTTCCATGTCAGATCACTCAGGTAGAACCGATCGAGTTTCAGATTGGTTGGTCTTTAAAAAACAGATAATATAAGGAAATGTTTGCCCTGGGCCAAATTCTTAATACTGTTCGAGGATTGATCCTTCAGAGTAGAATTGTTCGGACATCAGTGTTCAAACGTCCTACTAAAATCACTATGGCGATCTTCAGGAAAACATCACTCCATAGTACTACTAGTACTGTACTAGTGCGCTACTAGTTAGTGCTATTTTTGCGTACTCTCAAAAAATGTATACTTTCATCTCTCAACAACACAATAAACTATGTAATACCAGTAGTTGTAACCTTCTTACACGCACACCTACTTTTATGTACAACATTCTCAGCCATGAATGCTACTTACTCATCAGTGATAGATAACGGCATTCTGTCTTGTTCATCCATCGCTATTCTCGACTCATATGGACTGAAGGTGAACGTCTCCAAATCACGCAACAATCGAACGCGCTGAAAATTGATAAATACAATACCAATTTTATTGCGTATTTATCGTTTTTATTTGGTGCGAAGACTCAAACTAATGCAACTGTATTCCTAACTCTCTAGTATACTTCGCAATAAAGTAAACAACGTGGTCGACATTTTTATATTCAAGTTACGGTGTCTATCATTTACCTGTGCACTTTCGACATTCCAAAACACAACTACGCCGTCCTCGAGAACGAATATCTCGCTGAGCTCCGTTGGCCTCACAGTGTACTCCAACTTCTTCACGAGATGAAGTGCATTGTCGAACTCTGTAAACACACTCTCACACACACAAATCATAAATGTAGACCGAAAAATGACATGAACGATATAGCTTTCGAATACGACTCGAGATCATGATAGATTTCACAAATACGAGAACAAATTTAAATTTTATTTACTAGGAAAAGTTATCCTTAAACCAATTGATGATGAGAAAGAAGTGTAATGATAGAAATCCACCTTCTTCGATATAGGAAACGTTGAAGAGGTCGTTAATAGAAGTATCGTGCGCAATTCCTTGTAGATCAAATGACTCAGAAAGGGCTATTGCACCGACAGAAGATTCACGAGCCTACAACAAGCTATATACATGTAATAAAAAGCTGAAACAGGGAACTGTAATGTAATGTAGATCAACAGACTGTTTGGACCTGGCAGCATGATTTGGCTGTGCAGAAAATTTTGAAACATCATGATGGTGATCGTGTTTATGATATGTATAATGTATTCCGCACTTATCATCCTATTGATCAGAAATTAATCTCAGACCATTATTTCCAAAGATTCCGTTTCCGTCTCCATTATGAGCCCTCTTCGCCATAATCAATATGTTGTTATTGTTCCCATGGCTATCCGTACCATTGACCTCTCATGAACTCTGTAGTTTGCTCACAGCACCTGCCTCATATTCTTTGTAGCAGACTGCCATACTTTCTTCACTACAAATTGATATTTCCTCTCTTCTCCTTTTCTTTTTTTCTATTGATATTTTTCTTCAACCAATGTTATTTTCAATATTCTTTACCTGTCCCGTTGCACACTATGTGTATGAATAAATAAAAAATAAATAAACTAGAACTACTCGTAACCAGGTTTGTTGATAAACCTCGACATGTTGTAGTAGACTGTTGGTACCACTCCAATAGAATACCAATACCAACTCGCATTGGGTTCAACCAATAGTACCAATATTATTGAACAGACGTTGCTCAAAAGAGGAGAGAGCTTACCGTTTTCGACAAATTGGCGGTGAGTGGTCTCCTTGCGTGGTACTGGCCGCTTCATACGGGTGACCATTCGTTCAAATTCCTCTGACTTGCTCTCTTTATCTTGAAGTAGCTTCACGGCAGCATAAATACATCGAGCTCTGGAACAAACAATATCAAAAATAGACGAAGAATATATTACTACAAATCTAACTTGACAACCCATTTTAGTCGAGAACGCATTGTTTCTGCTCAAATGCATCGACGAAGACGGTATTGGTATAGAAGAAAGAGTGATACAATGATGGTATTCGGGTTGTATATCATGTTCATAAAATTCCTATTCAAACTGAATGACTACGAACTTACCTCTGTGTTGATGAAGGTGTTGTGCACAGACTGTTCGGTTTGAGTGAGCCGCAACACCTCGACAGAAGTGGCGTAAAACTTCGTATTGATCTTGCGAACATTTTTAACACACTGAAAATATACACTAGTGGTTTCTCGGCAGATCACAAAACAATTAAGCATGAAGCCATAAGTCTCATGTTTTCTATTTCTGGTTTTGATGTTTATATACAAAAATTACCCATTCTGTAAAATTTCCAGTAGAGTTATCTAGTTTATAAATGGTTCACATTCATTGGCTGGTTTGGGCTGCATATGGTGGATAGGTGGAGTATGCAGAAAGATTATGAACTGGCTCGTGGCTCCTACCGGCAAATCGACGTTCAAAGCTCGAAATGCCTAGGTAACACTATTCCACAAAGGTGATTGCTAAGTTTTATTATTTTCCTATTTTATTTACCTTTCTTATTTTAATACTTAGATGTTATCATTGTATTCATCATTAATAGCTCCTTTCCTATTGATCGCTGCTTAAGACAGTAAACTGACACATAGTTTCCTGAGCAATGTCTCAGAAACACTAACACCAATCTTCTACGATTGGCATTGGCAAGCTACAAAAGCGCGAGAGCATGAAGGTCGCCGAGACAACAGACAGGGTGGGACCGTCTGCGTCTCTCTGACCTGCATACTCTCTCGTCGAGATCACAAAAAGATAATTGTCTGAGGAAAATTTTCCAGCACAGTGATCTACCTTTCTGGCAGTCTTCCAACAGACGAAGGCATCGGTGGTTTTGGATATCCGTTTGACCTCTCCATCGACATCGAAGAAGGACCCTGTAGAAATCAATAGATAAGAAAAGAAATAAATCATAGAGGGGATAGTATCGGTTTGAGCGTTTGAACAGTTGAACATCTCCATCCACAGAAAAATCCAGCCTAGGTTTTTTGAAAAGTTATGGATCCCACGGTCAGATACCCGGTGTATTGCACATAGGCATTCAATAGCCAGAAACTTCCAAAAACCTGCTTCTTTTAGCGGACTTCGGAAAATTCGCCGATTGTTGATGAAAAAAGTTCAACGAATCGAACGGGTAAACATCACCAAACTTTCAGGGCCGCGCTAACTTGGGGGTTTACACATGTGTGCCAAATTTTAGCCAAATCGACCCAGTAGTTGAAAAAATAATTTTCCATGCGGACATCGAACGAAGGACAACGGAAATTTTCATAACGACACGACGGCATAACTTTTGTTCAAGTCGACCGCATACCGATTTCTCCAATTTTTTCACGAGACATGTATATAATAGATCTCTAGCTCTCTCTTTTGTTAAATTTCGAAAAAGTGTATTATTTGAAGACTTTTAAGGTTTGAAAGCTAAACGGGTGCGCAATGGCCAAACCAAACACAACTCACACTATCCTCCTGAAGAAGAAACTGAAGGACGACCAGCCGGAATCTGACTGCTGCTGGCGGCTACTCCAATAGGGGCAGGATGAGGAGCTTCTTCACGTCCCAGAACCCAAGCAACTGGCATCTCTACCGGTGGATTCGAACTGTGCCTACAAACACACCATTTGTTCACGAAGATAGAGTAACAAACATCATCAGTGGAATTCAATGTAAAATCATCAGCTATATCAGATACGTCAACTACACCTGAAGAGCCATATTGATAATTTTTTCTAGAGGTTTCTATCAAAAATTGATTTACGCCATCCTCACCTTGTCTTTTGTTTTCTCGGTGAGCGAGCATCGTGAGGGCCAGGAGGTTTACCGACTGGGTGGAATCGAGACATCTTCTGCTCCACAGACTCTCGCCGTTGCATGGGACTTTTGGGCTGAAACACAAATATGAAATATGATACCTGCAGAATACAACAGATAAAGTAGTGTGAGTGTGCAAGCGATGGGGATAGCATACCACGACAGCACGTTCCTTTGCCTTCTGAGACCAAACTGATGGTGGCGGAGTGCCGACTTGACTGGCTGGAATCTCGAAGGAGGTCCCTGAGCGGCATCCTTGACTACAATATCGCCCTTCAACTGGCGGAACTCTTTCTCGCTGATGGTAGAGACCTTCGTCTGTAAATGCACAACACACACTCATGCAATATCCACCACTCAGAAGTCGCTTGTCCCGGTACATGAACGGGACGTCCCGAAAGTGGGCGGGGCGTCCCGGTACGTCCCGTACATTGCCCCTGGCCGTCAATCAAGCGCTCAAAATAATGGATTTAAGTCTGAATTTCCAATTTTTTTTGCTTTGTGCATATTACAAACACGTTTTACAGTCAGATTACACAAAAAAAAATCTATCAAAATTCACTTTTTTTGAAAATTTTCTGATTAAAATCTTCTCAAATATTGATTATATTCGATGTACCAGGACGCCCCGCCCACTTTCGGGACGTCCCGCTCATGTACCGGGACGAGCGGTCGGCTGAGCACCAACCGAGCAAAAAAATGAGAATGGATGACATGAAACGAGCATAACGAGAAACAAACCAAGTGGGTTTAATAGTGATCGAGAAAGCAGGCACACCGATAACTCCTTTTCCACAGGAGCGCTCCAAAGTTTCTCTTCATACTGACGAAGGCCGATTCCGACCTGAAAAATTATGATTTCAACAAAAATCTTCCTTTCGTCCTACTTTTCAGTACTATCCTAGCAACCAGCCACTCTTTAATCGTTGGTCCTAATATTGAAATGAATTTCGAATCGGGCTATTCCACACACGCCCGTATACTTAAAAACGAAGACTAAGAAAAGTTTCCATGATTACCCTCGTTGAAATCGACTAACTCTTTGCACGAGTTGTGAAGTCGCCAGTTGTATCGAAAGTTAAACCAAAAACCATTGTTATTATCATATTAAGTTGAGAAGGTGTTACACCAAAAATTGAGAAAAAGGCGACCCCTGAGGCAACCAGAATAAGTCATTCCAAATAAAAAGTCATTAAGGTACAGAAACAGTTGAGAATCAGAAATGAAGTTTTCAAAAATTTTCGTATTTTCAAATCCTGACTAAAAGTGAGTTAATGACTTTTACTTTCAAATGACTTTTACTTTAATGACTTTTTATTTTGAATGACTTATTCCTGGTACCGACCCCTGACCAGTTTCGTGTAAAACACGACTAGCTGGTACGAGAACAAGACCACAGAAAAACGATGCATCACCAAAACATAAAATATATCGTCTCATTTGCATCAACTGTTTGAGGTCTCAGCAAGAGTAAGCAAAAACTCACGTCAATTTGCTACTCTTGGCAGGTTCATCACGTTTTGGAGTCGTTCCTCCGGCAGCGTCTATCTCATTGTCAAACTGAAGATCTCGCTCGTTGGAATCCCGCCGACACTTTTTCCTAGTGCGGCCCTTCCCCTTCTTTTTCGGTTTCACCTCTTCCCAAATCTGCAAAGTCAGAGTTGCAATGATATAAGACGCTGCAATCTAAATAATTCTCAAAATCGAACCCAGATTTTCAATGATTAATTTTTTGGGATCCCAGATTTTCAATTATTAATTTTTTGGGATCACAGACTTTCAATGATTAATTCTTTGGAATTCCAGATTAACAATCAATATTTTTCTGAGTCCACACGGGAATACAATGGGATAACTGGCGATTTCAAATCTTGATTGGAAAAAAAATCATGATTGAAAACATGAAAACAGGATTATAAAAATCCCGTAAATCGCAGTCTATTCCAAAATGGGATTATACCCCCGTTAATTTTTGAGAAGATCCTCAACTTTAATACATAAGGGACAAAGAGGGACCCATAAACCATAACTACCGAAATACCACTACTTCTCTTGTGATTTGGCGTTAATATATATACAGACCCAACCTGTAATCAACTACCAACATAATCAAGTTGTGACGTTGTCTAGGTCCAAGTACCCATGCAAATGCAAACAAGTACATTGAACTCCATTCTAGTTCAATATGAATGAATGAGATGTCGTTTATTGAACGAATAAAAGTTCAATGTCGAAAAACCTTACCTTTATCGTTCGTTTCGAAGGTGGCGCCACATATCCATTCTCCATCTTCATCAGAGGAATTCGGCGTGGTCCTGGGAAACCAAACATAACTATATAACACTAAATTCGTAAAAGAAGCGAACTAGAACCGGACAGGTTACGTTCATACACTATTGCGGATTGAGATATTTTGTCTGATTGCATGATGAGAATTACCGAAAATAGTACTATGTGTCATGATATAGTACGTCTCTGTCTCTTATCTCTCGTATGTGTTTCGTATATGTATGTATTAGCCACCCGGCGTGCTATTACTATGTGTAGGCGTGGTCTATTGATTGTCATTCGGGACCACGGCCTAAGACCATGCTGTGTGATATTCTATAACATCTGAATGAATATTGGTACCGTATCTTGTTCGTTATATGGAGGTCCTCTCGATTGAACACCCGTCGCCTAGAGTCAGAAGAGATTGTCGAGTTCGACTGCCGGGATGATCTTCTGACTCTCAGGATTCACCGCTACACCACCCCAAGTGTCTACCGCCTCAGCTCAAAAGGTCTAATTATTTTGTCTGCCTGACCCTTCCACCCTTATTATTCGACAGATCTACTAAATTATATTCTGTCCGGTTGCCCATATTATTCTCATTACTGCTACTTTGAAATCGTCCGTATTCAAAATGCTGTTGTGCCGAGCCGTGAGCCAAAGTTGCTCCTTTATCCTGGACCGAAGAATTATACCGGCCAGTTGATACTATATTGGTGGGATGAACCAATGTGAGTTCGTATTGATATTTTTTATGTTGCCGGCTAATATGTTTATCGTGAATTTGTTGAAAGTATTATGGCTACTTTACAATCTTCTAAGTAGATAATGAATTTGATTTTGCAACCACCCTTTTGATTCTGTCAGTGCAGTGTAGTTTTCAGTTAGACCTATTGTGAGTAATGTATTGTTCAACGTTCATTCAGCTATCCCGTCGTACTGAATTGTTAGGAGTGTTTCATGTACAAGTTAATATGTTCGGAAGGTTATTCACTTGTTTGAAAAGTCGATGGAGACACAGTTACCTTATTAACGTAGGGTCAATAGAGTAAATACTGTGTTGTTGAGCATATTTGAGAAAAAATTTTGGTAGACATTTGTTCATTCAATTGACGTTCATGATTGGTACTATCCCGATTCCGGTACTTTGTAAGATCTTTATTTGTTCAAGACACTAACGTACTCTATCACAATCTATTCAAACATTCCATTCATTTTGCTCGCGGGACTCTCGCTTGTGAAAGGGGTGGGATGTCATGATATAGTACGTCTCTGTCTCTTATCTCTCGTATGTGTTTCGTATATGTATGTATTAGCCACCCGGCGTGCTATTACTATGTGTAGGCGTGGTCTATTGATTGTCATTCGGGACCACGGCCTAAGACCATGCTGTGTGATATTCTATAACATCTGAATGAATATTGGTACCGTATCTTGTTCGTTATATATGGAGCGATTTGATTTAATGAAGAAACAAAGAACATCATGATACATGATTGGAGAATACAAAAAATAAAACTACTCTGGCGAATTACAATCGCAGATAATTTGGAATCTGAAACTTACTTGAACTGTGGCCGTATTCACCAATGTCGCGGGAAGCTAAAAAAGCGTCCCGACCCTTCCCGCGGGACGGTGCGGGCCGTCCCTGGACGATTTTCCGAAAAATCGGTATTCACCAATATTGTTGAGCTTCCCGCACCTTCCCGCGGGACGGCTTTTTCGTCCCGGACCTTTCCAAAGTAAGAGGTGCGGGAAATAGCTTCCCGCGACTATTTGTTGCCAAGAAATAGTGATTGTTTTCATATTTTTTCAAGTCACACAACTTGTTTCTACTCCAAATCCTATTTATAGTCACTGTATATGGTTTATAAGTGCAGTTGGGGTTAATAGATAATATTTATACGGCTAAATTAAAAATTTGAAGGGTAAAATTTCATTTTTCGAACTGAGAGGTTGAATTCATCTTTTAAAATTTTGCAAAATGCCCTGACGCACTACATACAAGTATCACAGTTTCATAGCTGAACGAAAAAATAAGAAGCTGATCTGGATATCAGTCGAAAACTGCATACTTTCTTAGAAGATCAGTAGTACTAAAATGAATTGGGGCAAATTGAATTATTATCCCCCACTGCAGGTTGTTCCCCCCTCCCCCGTTAGAGTTCAACCATAGGTGCGATACCCCGGTTAACTAAATGACCGGGGGATCTTTAACATTGGAGAAATGACGATCGACAAATGAGAAGCAATATGCTAGATTGGAATCTGGTTTGTAGGTTGAAAGATTTCATCGAGAAAAATGATGATCAATACTGATTAAGGCTGTGGAACTGCATACGAATAGCGAAAAACAACCTTTATAAATAGTGAACAACCCAGAAACTATTGCTTACACAAATTAGAATGAAATAATTAATCACCAGTGAATGAAGAAATGCAACCGAAACCATTACTGTGGCGCCATGAAATGAAACCTATTGAAATCGACCTGTGGTGGCGACCATAGTTGATGTTATTCAACCACTAAACCAACGTGCATCGGTTTACGGACAAATTTTATAAAAGTTTTATTCAGGGCAAAGATATATGAAATAATTAGATGTACTGAACAGAAGCCTGGGAAACATCCTTGCGGAATGCGGAAAAAAATATATATGAAATAATAAGATGTTCTGAACAGAAAAATGATGATCAATACACTGATTAAGGCTGTGGAACTGCACACGAATAGCGAAAAACAACCTTTATAAATAGTGAACAACCCAGAAACTATTGCTTACACAAATTAGAATGAAATAATTAATCAACAGTGAATAAAGAAATGCAACCGAAACCATTACTGTGGCGCCATGAAATGAAACCTATTGAAATCGACCTGTGGTGGCGACCATAGTTGATGTTATTCAACCACTAAACCAACGTGCATCGGTTTACGGACAAATTTTATAAAAGTTTTATTCAGGGCAAAGATATATGAAGTAATTAGATGTTCTGAACAGAAGCCTGGGAAACATCCTTGCGGAATGCGGAAAAAAATATATGAAATAATAAGATGTTCTGAACAGAAGCCTGGGAAAGACCCTTGCGGAATTCAGCTGAAACCACACAACACAGTCATAATAATTGAGAAGAATAATCAAAACACACAACACAGTGATAATAATTGAGAAGAATAAGCAAATCAATGCTGTGTAAAAACCGAGCGATCAGCGAGCGCTATATGATGATGATGGTACCTGCGAGATAATTCGATTTCAAAATCTTGCACTGTAGCACGATTTCAGTAGTCGTACCAGTTTACATCATCATACTCGCAGTAGAAATATAACCAACATGGATACAGATCAATAGGTAATAGTTGACTATTTCAGCCCAGTTCGGCCAACATCGAGACAACTTTCTGTATGTCCACTCTGAAAATTAACCAAAAAGTTCAATTAACGTTGAATCGATTAAATGGCCAATAGCAAAGGGGACGAGGGGTTAAGGGGACGACCGGGGGACGAGGGCTGAAGGAGACGAGGCTTGACAGAATAATTAAGGGTAAAATCATAATTATCAGTACTTAGGTGACTACAATCACTATTAGTACCATTTAACCGGTTTTAGTTAGCAATGTGAGCCGCAAAACCAAGATGTCTCGTTTTAAAAGATATATTTGACACACCCTCGTCTCCTTTGCTATTTCCTGAATTAAATTATTAAACTTCAGACGTTTACTCTATTACTTTTACTCGAAACACGCAGTAGGAAGGCAATGATACACATACATTTAACTTATGGAACCATTACTGTAAAATGCCTGAAAGCTCGATTGAAACTCTCCTGTACGGTTCCCTATCACTCACCGTTTCTCCGGTCTCTTCTTCAACATTCCCTTAAGAAGATCCCGCAACTGGCGGGGGGCCTTTTTAACGTCCACTGGTTTCGTTTTCTCCTGCACTTGTAAAATTCGGCAAAACACAGATCCCAATGAATAAACGTCTGTCTGTAAATATTAGACTGTACTTAAAAATCCATCTTATCAGTTCATATGTCGCCAGTTCCTTATCCACTATGATTTTTAAACATATACCAGTGACTTCAGAGTTAGAATGGATATAGCAGAACTGGTTTTAGAGACGAGTGTCCAATGAATTGTTTCGTGCTAAGACTTGTGACCCTTGTACTTGAACTACACCGAGAACTGTATTATCCTTGTCGGTGCATGGTAATGCGTCAAGAAAAACGGATAGGACGGGGGAGGGATCACCAATATCATAACTGTAAGTCCATGCGGTCGCTCAACAATGAGTTTACTGAGACGTGTTACTATTCACAATCTTTCTAAATTGGGCTCAAAGCTTGCATGATTTCCTGCCATAAAATCGCAAAAAAATATGACATAATGTTAATAAGAAATATACGCGTTGTTTAATAGGTCTACACTATATTGAGATGCAACCCACACTGAACTCATGCGGTCGGGCCTCATTCATCTCTGGACTAGCGTAAACCGCATCACCAGTCTGTGTGAACAATTGTTCATTATGGTGTGCAGCTTTCGAACCAGAAAAGTCGCAGATCTAAACACAGGGAAATAAAAACTGCTAATTGACAGCAAAGTTACTGCAGTTCTACCCCGGTTTGACTGCCGATTTACCCCTGGTAGTACCGCGGTACTACCAGGGGTAAATCGGCAGTAAATCTGCAGCGAACCCGCAGTAACTGCGCAGTAAACTAAATGATATTCAAATCTACCACAAATAATCCAAAATAATACTGTTTCAAAAAATTGTTTCATTTTACGCAATAAGAGCGCTCTATGCATCCTATCAACATGAAAGGAAATAGGATACCTTTCTGTTCTCGAAAAGCACCTCAAACTTGGGTAATTAAACCGAAATCAGCTGAAACCTCAACGACTAGTGATGGAGAAGTCCGTACTTAAGTAAGGGCGGAAATTTTTTTTTTCAAAATTTGTTTTTAAGGGTGAAAATGCATTCAATTTTCCAATATGCATGAATATTAGTTGTACGTCAGGATATCTGAACAAAATTTTGGACAATCATGATTTGGCGAAGAAGTTGAAGTTATGAGCAATAACTATGAAAGTTCTTCTCTTGAATTTTCATTATATGGTTTTCCATCATGATTTGTCAATTAGTTCCATTCTAAACGATTGAATACTCATATTATAGAAATGCAGTTGCCAGGAACTCATCATAACAATCGAAAAAAAAGTTGAACTGTCAGACTTGAAAAAAATGATCCGCTCATTTTCTCGAAACTGATTTGTATAATCTCCGATACGTGTATCCCTTCAGTTTTTGAGTTATAGTATTGCATTTCCACACGAAACACGCACTTTTGAATAATTTACTATGAATCTACTGCGGGTTTACTGCACGTTTACTGCGGATCTACCACGGGTTCGCCTTACTAGGGGTTTACTGCGGATTTAACCCTGGTCCTGAAATTCCCATATATATATATATATATATATATATATATATATATATATATATATATATATATATATATATATATATATATATATATATATATATATATATATATATATATATAATGTCCAACATGGTTGCATCTCGAATGCAACCAAAATCATTTAACCAAACCGAGACGAATTTGGTTGCATTTGAAAAGTAACCGGGTTGCATTCGGGAAGCAACCAATAGTTTTGTACACATGCAACCTGGTAGCATTTTGGTTGCATTCAACCCGGTCGCACGTGTAAACTACCCAAGTTTCACCAAGTGTTCGTTGTGAGAAATGCATTAGAAATGCTGTGAATACTAACTTTACTAACCAAAATAATAAACTAACCACTAAGTCCTCGCAAGTGTTGAGATAGAAAGATCTGGGCGAAATATTCCGATGCATAACACCGCGAGCGTGCAGAACCTCCAGTGCTTTTGCACAACGAGTCATCATTCTTAATTAACTTGTATTACTGGCATTATACCACAATGCTTATTTTCTAATACATGTACCAATAGAATAGTACTTTTCTTTACAGTTAATGAAAAACTGGAGTTACACATAAATAGGGCAACGTCTTTATTCAACTACGTTTATTGTTATCCGCGCCAACTAGTCAACGACATTGGCGGTTCATCGTAGGAAAACCGATAAATAGTTTGAGAAAACGTGCTCCCTTTCCTCACTGCATGCTTCACTGTCATTGGTTGTTGGAAAATTCATTGATGTATACTCTCCCATGTTATATAAGAACATTAGCTCATGTTTGTACTATGTGTCGAGTACATGAATGTGTTGGACAAATATTGAATACTCCTCCAGTAATGGAAATACATCTTCAAAAATGATCTCGATCAAAATTATTCGATGAACTTCAAAAAGAGTTTTTATATCATCTCACCGTTTTTTGTTTTCTAATGAGACATCATGCTGTCTCAGAAAATCCTCAAGCGTGAATAGGTAACGAGGAAACAGACAGTAAAGGGTCTTCTCATCTGAGATGAATACATGTTCGCACAACCGAATAAGAAAAGGTGATCTGGAAAGATTCAAACTACAATGTATCCAGTCAGTTTTGAACTGTGAGAGCAAGTAGCTGACCATAGAATATATATATATATATACATATATATATATATATATATATATATATATATATATATATATATATATATATATATATATATATATATATATATATATATATATATATATATTCTCTTCACCGAGAATTGCTAAATTAAGTATGCGCAAAGATGCTCAATAAATATTTCCTATATCTTTCTAAAGTCGTATCGAAACAATTTTTTCTATATTCCGTTCTCAATTTATCTAAATGCATATTGTTCTATATAAGCCCCCTCACCTCAAACTTGTATAAAATTCAACTTCTTTATCAATCTCTTTGTCGAGAAACCACGTTGATTGATATGCCTGAAAAGTATAGACGACATGGTTTGCTGTGCTAATAAAACTGGGCAACACCGATGTCATGTGGCTAATGTGCCTCATGGGAATGCTCAATTTTTTCCCATTGCTCTAATGTTCGGATGTTCCGCGCTTATGTGGAGCGACTATTGAAATTTTCCGTTGTCCCTCGTCTCCCGTCCCATTTCCGCAAAGAATTGAAAAAAACTACTGGACCAAATTGGCTGAGAATTTCCACACCTATGTGAACTACAAAGTTAGGTCGGCGCCGAAAGTTTGGCCCGTGGCGCGGGCGTCATAAGCTGAAAACCGTGTGTTTTCATCAGAAATACGACTTGGGTACCCACACTTTTTCGATGGTTGGCGCCAAGAGGCATTTTTATTCGCCAATTGGTGCCAAGATTAAAAATAAGGTTTCCGAACCAAAAAACGTCGGAAGTTGTTCAAATTGGTCAAGGCCATTCATTGCAGTTATTCTTCACCAATTGGAATAATATGTTTGATTATTTGCGTCAATTGAGAAAAGACTTTTTCTGTACTGTAAGGACTCAGAATTTTCACAATGCTCACATTTCAATAAACGAACCGAGAAAAGGATGTTTTTGTACTAGTTTCGCCTATCACGCTATACTTAGAGGTCAATTGGAGCCAATAATATTTTGCAAAGCCAGAACCACACCGTTCGAAAACTCAAAACTTCGTCCAGATATCAGGATGTTTGATAGACACTCACTTAAAAATTATTTTTTATTAATGTACTCTTGGAGTGGTTGTACTAGTACAACTAGAAAGAGAACAATTCGTAAAAAAGTGGGGGACCAGGAAGTGTGTGAGTTCGGTTCGGTGGTGAATTCTATAACTAACCCGCTTTTTAGGTAACCTAACCCTTTTTTTGGTAACCCTTTTTTCAGGTTACTTCGGTGGTAACCGGAAAGTAACCTAAAACCAAAAACAGGTTACCCTCAAATTTGGCTTGAAAACTCGTTTTTATTGTTATTTTCGATGGTAACCCGATTTTGGTTTAAGGTTACTTAGAGGTTACTTACTCAAGTAACCTGAAAAAAGGGTTGCCAAAAAAGGGTTAGGTTACCTAAAAACCGGGTTAGTTGTAGAATTGGCCCGGTTCGGTTTCACCGTTTTCAGCAAAAAGTGAACAATACGATGCTGTGAATGAGTGTGCAAGAAAAATAAAACAAAACATTTGTTTGCATAACGGTTCACAACGTTCTTATGTAAAACCACTATGCACATTCACGCTAAAATTACAATTTCTCATGTTTTTATGTGAACCGCTGTGCAAACGAATGTATTGTTCTATTTTTCTCGCACACTCATGCACACTATCGTATTGTTCACTTTTTGCTGAAAACGGTGAAACCGAACAGAACTCACACACTTCCTGGTCACTTTTTACGAATCTCTCATTGTGTTCCTCTTTTGCTACCTGTCAGCACTAACTCTGAAACTCAACTCTCAGGGCAGTGCCATGAGTTCGCTCCCAACCATTGCCTGATCGCTGAGTTCCCATTCGAATTGACGGAGAAACTCACCTTGACCATAAATTCCTCCCCCCATCTTGTTCTTTCCAGAATAGATTAGATCAGACGTTCCCTCTAGGAATAATCTGCGACCAAGTTTGACTATACCGTACGATCCAAATGTAACACTCCTGCAAGAAAACTCGACATATGCCCAGGAATCACTGGCAAGTTAGGCGCGTGGCATATATAAAACTACAATACTCCAACATAATTTTGAGATTGCACAACAAAGTAGCGTTTTGTGTTATTGTACGGTATTTGTAGGGTTATTGTAACTTCGCATCTATTTTTTTCAGCTAGCTCGGTTAATCATCTAATGATTCATCATAATTGAGAGAGCACAAAAACTTGGTAGAACAAACACGACGGCAGAGCGTCGAGACCATTGGAACAAAGTGCATCAGGCATTGCAAATATACACTCCACCCCCTGCTACGTGAACTAAGAGGATTACTTCAGCGGTGTACATTGATGGAAGTAGAGACTTGGAATACATCTCTCAACTTTGTGCAACTTTCGAGTTTTCCTTCATCTGCTTTCATTTTTATATTTATGAGGAAATGAACAAATCTGACTTCAATGTGTCATCATCGGGGAGAACTTGTGTCATCATCGGGGGAGAACAACACTGTCGAGTTCAAAGCTGAAAAGGAGGATAAAAACGACAATTTTCTTCCCGAACCAAATTTGAACCACTTCTACCTCAGTTATTTCGGTAAAAACCGAACCACTTGGCAACCACAAACCGACAGGAAACCGAAACAAACCATGAAAACCTTACGTAGTCGACCAACTTCAGCTTTTTCGGTCTAAATTTGGTTCGGTTTTGAAACGAACCACTTAATCCGAGAAGAATCGGCTCGATTCTGGTTCGGGAAGGGTCGGTTCGGATTAGCGCTGACATTATTGAGAAGACAATCTCAATCAACAGATTCTAGAACGAGAGTAGGTCAACTTTGTTCCATGCTCTAATGAATCACCCGTTTTTCGTACAATTCGAATCACAAACTATCCTGATTCCAACAGCATCACTGGTGAAAACCTAATTTCACACCCTGTTCTGTAGTTTGGTTACTTAAATGAAATACCTGATTTTCCATCATTTTCTGTAGACAACAAAGTCGCCTCACGTATGATCTGAGAAAAGCAAACCCACTATGTGGAAGGTGAATTGGAGAGAAACTGGTAGAAGCTAGACCTATTCAGAAGATCATGGAGGAAGAGGGAACGAATCTGGAAATATTGGATTTGTCTAACCGTTGTGGTGTTGTGGACAGCGTGCGCCTGATGTAAGGAGTGAGGTTCGGCACGCGGCCCTATCGTCCTGCGTTTCTTTGATCTACACACTCTATTAGCAGGTATTCAATTTAGCAGTAATACTAGCAGGTCAAACTCCGTTCAAACCGCACTACTCTCAGTCTATTCATCCCTTTGCTGTCTTCGAGGGAGAAATCAAGATCAAAACTATACTAGAAATCAAGAACAAGATGAATCGATTCACATATGCCTGATCTACATTCCCATTTTGTTGGAATGAAGGTACTCAGACAAGTGACGATCATTAGCTGCCCACAAATCGACCCAATTTTTAATATTTTTTTTGTAGCGCGCGACAAAAAATCAAGATTTACAATGGTCTGCTACTAGACGGCGACAAGAAACAGCGTGAGATTTATAGCGGCGGCTTAAAAATTTGACGCTGATCTCTAGCGCGCTACTGAGTTCCGAACACTGTACGGTTTTTACGTTGAAACGTACAGGTCACTGGAATAGACCGAATAAAGAAGATTCTTTCCCAACTTTTACCATATTGGTAATCGACATGTCTGAGTCATGTTTTGATAGCCTTTGTAAGCCTTAGATTTCCGGAACACTTGACGGATAATAAAAAGTTCGTAGTAAATGTGTAAAAATTGTCTCTCTGCATTTATGGTCGAATTCAAGTGTGACACCTCTCCATCAGTCGGTTTTCTGTCAGCTGCGCACTATGCTGCAAAATTTTAGGAAGTCCGAGGCTGGTCAAGTCAATTTTCTAGTCACCCCCTTGATGGTGTATGCATACATCAGTAAGGTTCAAGTATGGGGCAAAACGTCCGTTATTTGATTTAAACACAAGTAAAATTCATTTACAAAAACGGACAAATTTTCTTGTATTCTGGCAAAAGTGGCCCGTTTTTAGAATTTTCTCGCTGTTCAGACCACTTAGCTGGACAATGGGTGGTCAGCTCTCAACTAATCTAGATTGAGGAATAAGATGTTGACCAACTGTTTCTTAGTAAATTGTTAATATTACTTTTACAGTGCTCTATCGGCTCCTATGCGCGGTTGTCTTGAAGATCGGCAGGTGCGAGGAAAAAACGCACCCGAAGCTGCACGGAAAAGTATCCTTTTACTAAGAGCAGTTAAAGAAAAGCTCAAACATAGAGAACACAAATACGTTAAAATATTAGTAAGAAATTATAGTAGCACGTTTCACCTCTACCCGCAAACGTGACCACTAAACTTATATTCTCTCTCCTGAGGCACATCAGTGAGGAAGAGAGAGAATGGTGTAAATGAAGTCTTATGGACAGTAAAAATTGAGTTAACTAGTAGATTATCAAATAGCACAAACTCTTCACTTAGTGTAACTATCAGTGAATATCACTATTTGGGAAAATTGTACAATTGCCCCCCCCCCCCTCACCTTAAGTCCCCCCCCCGTAGTACTATCACCCCCCTCCCAATACGATTCCATATAGAGAGGGGGGTGATTGTAAACGGGGGGTGATTGTAAATGGGGGGTAATTGTACAATGTCGACGTTTAACAATCACCCCCCACAATACAAAATGGGGGGTAATAGTACAACCCCGGACCTGTTTAACAATCGCCCCCCACTCAATCCAAACCTGCAGTAAAGAAGGACGTTGTACAATCACCCCCCTCGGGGTGGGGGGTGATTGTACTACGGGTCGGATTTCAACCTATTTCGGTTCAAGGGGGGGGGGGACGATTGTACAATAAACCCCACTATTTATCCACTAGTATAAAAGGCTAGTCTGGTGTGTGGGTTTGTGGGTTTGTAACAAATTCAGTCGAAAAACCAATGGGGAAGAGTGAGGCAAATGGCGTGGAAAAAACGTGAGCTAGCTGGATTTCATTTCTATTTTCAAGTGACTACAAATCGGCTGCAGCTGCAAATTGAAATGGGGAATAGATTTACTCATTCTGAGTTAAACAAGAGATCGTTAACGTCACGTGGATCACACCATCTTCGCGCTCTATGCTCAGACATCCCGCGCTCTATGTTAAGGAGAAGTTCCGCGCTCTATGTTAGAAAGAAGTCTCGCGCTCTATGCTGAAACATCCCGCGCTCTTTGTTAAAGAGAAGTTCCGCGCTCTATTTTAGGGATAAGTCTCGCGCTCTATGTTAAGGAGAAGTTCCGCGCTCTATGTTAAAAAGAAGTCTCGCGCTCTATGCTGAAACATCCCGCGCTCTATGTTAAAGAGAAGTTCCGCGCTCTATTTTAGGGAAAAGTCTCGCGCTCCATGTTAAGGGAGAAATCCCGCGCTCTATGTTGAGAAGAACTCCCGCGCTCCATGTTAAGGAGAAGTTCCGCGCTCTATGTTGAGGAGAACTCCCGCGCTCCATGTTAAGGAGAAGTTCCGCGCTCTATGTTGAGGAGAACTTCCGCGCTCTATGTTAAGGAGAAATCCCGCGCTATATGTTAGGGAGAAGTTCTGCGCTCTATGTTAGGGAGAAGTCTCGCGCTCCATGTTAAGAAGAAATCACGCGCTCTATGTTAGGGAGAAGTTCTGCGCTCTATTTTGGGGAGAAGTATCGCGCTCTATGTTAAGGAGAACTCCCGCGCTCCATGTTAAGGAGAAGTTCTGCGCTCTATGTTGAGGAGAACTTCCGCGCTCTATGTTAAGGAGAAATCCCGCGCTATATGTTAGGGAGAAGTTCTGCGCTCTATGTTAGGGAGAAGTCTCGCGCTCCATGTTAAGGAGAAATCACGCGCTCTATGTTAGGGAGAAGTTCTGCGCTCTATGTTAGGGAGAAATCCCGCGCTCTTTGTTAAGGAGAATATCCGCGCTCTATGTTAGGGAGAAGTTCCACGCTCTATGTTAGGGAGAAGCTTCGCGCTCTATGCTAAGACATATCGCGCTCTATGTTAAGGAGAAGTTCCGCGCTCTATGTCAGAAAGAAGTCTCGCGCTCTGTGCTAAAACATCCCGCGCTCTATGTTAAGGTGGAGTTCCGCGCTCTATGTTAGAGAGAAGTCTCGCGCTCTATGCTAAGACATCCCGCTCTCTATGTTAAGGAGAAATATCGCGCTCTATGTTAGGAAGAAGTCTCGCGCTTTATGTAAAGAAAAAGTTTGGCGCTCTATGTTGAGAATAAATCTCCCGCTCCATCTTGGGAGAAGTTTCCTGCTCTATGCTAGGGAGAAGTTTTTCGCTCTATGTGAAGAAAGCGTGTAGCGCTCTATGTTAGGGAGAAGCTTCGAGCTCTATGTTAGGGAGAAGTTTCGCGCTTTATGTGAAGAAAACGTTTGGCGCTCTATGTTGAGAAGAAATCCCCCGCTCCATCTTGGGGAGAAGTTTCCTGCTCTATGCTAGGGAGAAGTTTTTCGCTGAAGAAAACGTGTAGCGCTCTATGTCAAAGAGAAGTTTCCTGCTCTATGCTAGGGAGAAGTTTTTCGCTCTATGTGAAGAAAACGTGTAGCGCTCTATGTTAGGGAGAAGCCTCGCGCTCTATGTTAGCAAGAAGTCTTGCGCTTTATGTAAAGACAAAGTTTGGCGCTCTATGTTGAGAAGAAATCTCCCGCTCCATTTTGGGGAGAAGTTTCCTGCTCTATGCTAGGGAGAAGTTTTTCGCTGAAGAAAACGTGTAGCGCTCTATGTCAAAGAGAAGTTTCGCGCTCTATTTGAGGAAAAAGTTTCGCGCTCTATTTGAGGAAAAAGTTTCGCGCTCTATTTTTAGGAGAAGTTTCGCGCTCTACGTTAAGAAAAAAAGGCCAGGAAGCTCCCGCCTGCCTAAGCTCAAACAAGGGAGGAGGAGGCGGCTTTAGCCGCCGGCGACCTACCTTGTCCTCTATTATAAAGCGCTTATTTGGTTTGTGTGTTTGTGTGTGTGTATGAGGCAAATGCTTTTTGGTCGAGAAACGGAGAAGAAATGGTGCACTTTGTAGTTGGTTTTCTGAGAAGAAAAAACGTGAACAGTACGTGATTTTCTGTTTTCCTTTTAGATTTTTCTGACCGGCTGCTGCTGGAAACTGAAATAGGTGATAAGAACACTCGCGCTCTATGTTAAGGGAAACTACTGCGCTCTATTTTAAGGAGAACTCTCGCGCTCTATGTTAAGGAGAGCTCTGTGTTAAGGAGAACTACCGCGCTCTATGTTAAGGAGAACT
Organism: Litoditis marina; assembly: GCA_964036275.1. NCBI lineage: Eukaryota > Metazoa > Nematoda > Chromadorea > Rhabditida > Rhabditidae > Litoditis > Litoditis marina. Next base: position 23,574,370 of record OZ038435.1, on the reverse strand, counting down.
ACCGCGCTCTATGTTAATGAGAACACTGGCGCTCTATGTTAAGGGGACTACCGCGCTCTGTGTTAAAGAGAACTCCCGCGCTCTATGTTAAGGAGAACTCCCGCGCTCTATGTTAAGGAGAACTACCGCGCTCTATGTTAAGGAGAACACTCGCGCTCCATGTTAAGGGGAAATACCGCGCTCTATGTTAAGGGGAACTCTCGAGCTCTATGTTGAGGAGAACTACCGCGCTCTATGTCAAGGAGAACTGCCGCGCTCTATGTTAAAAAGAACTACCGCGCTCTATGTTAAGGAGAACTCCCGCGCTCTATGCTAAGGAGAACTCCCGCGCTCTATGTTAAGGAGAACTACCGCGCTCTATGTTAAGGAGAACACTTGCGCTCCATGTTAAGGGGAAATACCGCGCTCTATGTTAAGGGGAACTCTCGAGCTCTATGTTGAGGAGAACTACCGCGCTCTATGTGAAGAAGAACTACCGCGCTCTATGTCAAGGAGAACTGCCGCGCTCTATGTTAAAAAGAACTACCGCGCTCTATGTTAAGGAGAACTTTCGCGCTCTATGTTTAGGAGAACCGCGCTCGAGGACTTTTGAAAGACGAAGAATATGAAGAAGACTTCTCGACGCAAACACCGACCTAGACTCATCAAGGGAGGGAGGGACCCGGGCGTAGCCCGGGGTACCTTCCTTGTTCTAACCTATTTTGTTTATAAAATAATGTAACTAAAGTAAAGATAAATATGAACAATAATAAGTTTTAATTATATGAATGTGCTCAGTAAAAGATGTACTCAAAAATCGTTTCGACCCTGATTCAAGACGATTTTTGGGTTGTTTTTTCTCAGAGGGTTGGGTCATCATCAATTGAACCCCTCCGAGAAAATGAAAACAGGACGAAAAGACTTACTGACCGTCTTCTAACGATGAATTAAGAGGAATGGACATTGCTTTTACTTCATTGCACGTTTTCAAGCTCGAAAGCTGGTATACGTGTTTCCACCTACCATTTTGAATGGTGAAAGGCAGCTGGGGGCGATTTCGCCAAACCAACTCAAGGAAAACACGCTTTAGAAGTTATATATTAGATTATTTGTTTGAACACAATATATTTTGTTCAAATAAACAACCTAATAAATAATAAGTAGACGGAATTCTACAAATCCATATGTAGCCCTGTAATCGAATGGAATATGGAACCTAGTTCTTTGGAATTCAACATATTTCTCGATGTAACGACCGAATCTTAAAGTTGATATTTAAAATGAACCACTCGTTTTTAAACAGACACTTCATGAAATTTCGAATGACACAAACTGATGGATAGGCAATAAAGTCCGTTTTTTCTGTACATATACGAGCAAGCCGGAGTGTTTCACCGTATATATTATGTTGCAGCAGATCTTTTAAGGTATGGCTGAGTTGAAATGTGGAAATCTTTCAACTTCAAAGCTGAAATGATCAATTTTGTTATACAGGTTAGAGACAATTAAATCATTTTCTACTCTTAAGGTGAGGTCCAGAAACTAACAAATCATGTCATTTTCGTTGGTTTTCTCAAGTTTTAAATGGTCCTCATAAACACCTTCCAAAATAGTCCTAATATCGGCTTCGGCGGCTTTATGTACAACCAGTAAATCCTCCATGTATCGGAAAAAAGTATTTATGCCTCAATGTAATGGAATTATTCTTCATATATGAATATTCCATCATAGATAATGTAAGATCAGCTAATAGCGGACTAGCATTACCTCCTTGAGGTACACGTTTACCTCCTTGAGGTACACCATTACCTCCTTGAGGTACACTCTCTTGTTTAGGTATCATGTCTCCAAATCGTATATTGCTATTATAGAGCAAGTATTCGATTAACTGGAGTAGTTCGGGTTCATTATAAGTACGGTAACCTTTTTTGAAATTATCGTTGGATAGAATGTACGGTACTGATTGGTTGTTATATTAGTTTTACCACTATTATCAAAACACAAATTAATTAGTATAGACATGTTTTTAGATTATGGGATAGATTAGTAAACATATTCGTGAAGTCAGCTGAGAATAACTTCAGACCCAATTTTTAAAGTTGACTAGTCTTCTTAATCACTTTGTGTGAGTCATCTACCGCCCAATAGTATGTGAGTCCGTTGTTCGTTGTTTTACATACATTGGTGTATCGCAGAAAATGATTTCTAAAATGAGTCAGCAGTTCCTTAACTTCTAATGAGCAAGGTACAGCTTTTTACACACGAATCCATAGCTATTACAAGCTTTATCTAAGGGGCAGATAACAAAGTGCGTTTGGTAGTATTCCAATAGCTTTTTTGAAGATCTAGCATACTTATAATGTGAAGAAATGTTATCACTGACATATGGTACCACAAATCTATTAAATTTATCATGCATAACTTTTATTAACTCATTTTGTAAAATAATTCTTATATTAAAATTCTTTTAAAGAGTGTTGATAACGTTATTTATCAATGATAGGTAAATATTCACTATGTCATTTTTAGTATACTTAGTTCTAGTGATCCTATACTTAGTCCCTTTGCTTAGTATATCATACAGTAATTTGTCTTCAACGAGGGATAAATCTCCAGTAATAATATGACCATGATTAGGATCTATAAACTTCGCATGTCGATTACATACACATGTATGAGTATAGTTTTCAACAAGTTCCTTTTCTGTTAGGTTCTTAAGTATCTTGTTATACATGAAAATAGTAGTTGAAATGGGAAGTTCTAGCTTATGCACTGGGCGAAATGGCACATAAGTTGTTGACAGCAGTTTTTTAAAAGCTAACAATTCATTTATCATATCCCGACTATTGAAAATTCGATTGAAGCTAATCTTATTCTGAAATTCACCAATCCACGGTATTTGAATATTATGAATATTCTTGTCTTTACAGTAGTTACTACTAGTCTGAGAATTCATCGATGTTAATAGGCAAAAAAGTTCAAACAATGTATTTTTATCATATAACCTATTCTTCTCGTGACTTGAAATTTCTTCAATTAATCGTTCAAGTTCATACTTATTCAGCTTATTTAGATTACTTAGTAATCGTAGTAGAATCTGTATTACAAATTATATAGTTATCTAATTGGCTTGAGTTAAGATTAGGACGTCTTCTATTATTCCGTCTTCTTTTACCTCTATTCGTACGTTTTTTTATGTTCAAACTAAAGTAAGGATGAGATTTATTGTTACTCTTATGCTCGAGAGGATTAGTAATTTCTGAAATACAGCCGTAGCCTTTAATGTTATCATTAAGACCAAAGGGGGCAGCTGTCATTAAAAGTTTGATCCAAAATACTTCTTTTTCGACAAGAGTATGTTTATCGTTGGTATAATCATTATCTAAAATTCTGACTTTAAAGGATTTAGTACATTGATTATCGTTAAAATGGGAATGCAAAAAATTTGGTTTCTTGAAGGAGTTCATGAGATAGATAGATTCCTTAATTCGTACTTTAAGACTTCTAGTAGTGAATCCAACATATTGTAAACCACAATCGTTACAGCTTAAACAGTATATCAAGTTTTTTGCTATACAACTAGTACCATTAGTTTTATATGTAGACATGTATATACCAGTAACTTTAGAGACTACATAAACTATCATGACATGTTATATTACAAATTGTGCAGTTTGTGTCAAAGTGAGTGAACAGACAATGAAAGTCAGTGAAAGGTCAGCCAGTCTCATTATTGCACATCTATCTACACTGCTGAACACTAGCTGCAATTATTATTCACTCTTTAAGATGAACGGAAAGGATAATAATGCACCTATGGTATGTTATTCTTATAAGGTTTAGTATGTTTTTCTCTCCCAATAACCTGTCTGAGTTTCCAGAATTGTCGAGTTTTCAAGTTTGCGAAAAATCAAGTTTTTCAGTTTCAAAGGAAGGAAAACGAAGTTTCAATTCATCAAAAGGTGGGGAACCAACTAATTATGTGATTTGTACAAGCTAGCCAAGGAGGGTGAAACCTCTAGGGACACTGCCACAAAAAGGTTTAATAGAAGTATAATAATGGTAACTATTACTAATGGAGTGTAGTGTTATTTAGATATATAGTAGTAAAGATAGGAAAGTGATCCAAAATGTAAATAAGGAATAGGCAGAATTTCATGAGTTGATAATATATGAATTAGATACGTCTATAGTTCATTTATTCGACTATACTTATGAAATTTATAGGGAAAGTTCGGTTATAAGTTTTGGTCTTGGTTCATATCGGAAGGAGATTGGTACTTGCTGCTTACAACAAATCCAAAGAATGTGAGATAAAAATTGATCAGGATCGGACAGTTGTTCAAACGGACAACGAAAATCTTGGGTAATAATTTAGATTTTATTACTAGTGATTGAATATTCCTCATTCTAATGTATAGTAGTAACCTTTTATTAATCAGTCATGTTTAGAATGTTTCTACGCCGACCAAACGTAAGGCGACTTTGTTGGTTTGGAAATTGAATCACCCATTTTTCTTCAAAATCGAGGTTTTGAACTAAAAAATGTCACCTTTACTGATGAAAACCTCACTTTCCACCCAGTTTTGTAGTATTTCATCCAGATAAAACACCTGATTTTCAATATTTTTTTTGGGAGAACAAAGTCGCCTCATGTATGACGCCGACAAATCAAGCAAGAGTTTACGAGACTTGGAAAGGGAGGGACCGAAGTCAGATATAAGAAAGGCAAAGTTGAGATCGGAAAGGGAAACGTGAGTTTTATCTTATTCCTAGTTTACTTTCTTTATATATTTAACACTTTTCTATTTAATTAACTATTATTAAAGTCAGTTTGGTGAAAGGTTTATGTATTTTTGAGGTAAGGACTTATAGTAATCTAGCATTTGAGATTATTATAGCACGTATGGTTATTCCTATTTTACAAGATCGATACTCAGCACTGATGGCAGTCGTGATTGGTTTACCTTTGGATCAATGGGAAGGTCTACCAGTTTCTGATCTACTTTCTAAGGAGGATAAGCAGAAACTGAACAACGGAGATCTAGTATGGGGCCAGGAGTACAAGTCTGTTTTTGGGGTAGAGGTAAGATCAATATTATTGGTTTTAGTACTGTACGTACTTTTCAGTTTAATACTACTACTAGTCCAGTTGAGTGATATCGTTTTTCAAGATCAATAGCTATTATTCTGCTAAAAACGTTTGTAAAGGATGTTTAAACTAAAATAAATATGTTATAAGTCCAGTTGAGTGATATCATTTTTCAAGATCAATAGCTATTATTCTGCTAAAAACGTTTGTAAAGGATGTTTAAACTAAATAAATATGTAAAAAAGGTATTTTCAGTATAACCCACCTGCCGCTGAGCCAACTGCAACCGAACAGAAAGCCGTCCAAGATGTCAGAGAGGTACTACTGAGATGTCCGGAGCTGCTGAGGGGGAGCCGACTGCAAAACATTAGATTACAAAGGAGTATTTCTCATTTGAATTTTGATTTTTTCGGCAAATTTATTATTTATATCGTACAGATGTTCATGCAAGAATTTATAGTGTTACTTTATGTTTTATAAACGAATGAAATTAATTATTGTAAAAAGAGTAATATCTGTAGAATAATATAGTAATTATGGATGAGAGTTTGTTTAGTCCACAGGACGCGACCACAGGTCGAGGTAGAGAGGCGCCCACAGAGCATTCGGAGACAATCGTCTCAATTAACGTGAGAAGTAATCGATAATAATAGAGCAAAAAACCGAATTCCATGTAGGAGTGGGTTATTCACCTCACATCACTACACTTTATCGGTATATAGCAATTAAAGAAAAGCTCAAACATAGAGAACATAAATACGTTAGAATTTGGAAAGAAATTTTAGTAGCACGTTTCACCTCTACCCGCAAACGTGACCACTAAACTTATATTCTCTCTCCCAAGGCTCATCAGTGAGGAAGAGAGAGAATGTTGTAAATAAAGTCTTATGGACAGTAATAATTGAGTTAACTAATAGATTATCAAATAGCACAAACTCTTCACTTAGTGTAACTATCAGTGAATATTACTATTCATTCTAACCTATTTTGTTTATAAAATAATGTAACTAAAGTAAAGAATAAATTCATGAAAAAGTGGGGGCCCAACGACTGTAAGATTTGTCTTCTGCTGTGTGCCCCTTAGACAGCTACTCTCAAATGGAGCAGCGACTGCTACAAAAACCGAAAAATACTAATATACTCAAGTATAACTGTTCATTACAAACATAAAAAAGTCGTAAAATATTTTCTCAAACCTGTTCACTAGAATCTACAAGTCACAGCTGCGAAAGAGAGAACAACTGGTTGAATAATTTGTATAAAAAAACGATGTAAAGTGAGAGACGATTAGCTTTTGAGATTGAACTGCATGGAATATAGAAAAGGAGGACAATAACTCAAGAGGGAAATAAAAAATCTAATCTCGCAATTTTCATGGGTCAAAAACATTTTGTTTTTCAGTGAAAAAAACCTTGCAGCAAACAATTAGATGAAACGTCCTAATATGATTATCACCATTGATTCAAAAATGATAACAGAACAGAGTACACTATAAGTTTCCTGAATATTTATGTAAAGTTAGCATTCTAATAGCCTAAGTGTGCACTTTGTCGTTTCACGTTTCCGAGTTCTGCTGTGTTTAACATGTTTCACGTGACTGTGCGATAGACTGACAGTATAGCTGATTTTTGTTTCAGATACGTTTTTAGTGTAAGCGGACTTTTCTAAAAGATTTAGCATATATTTTTTGAATCAGTCTGTCAGGATGATCATGAAAATTGCGAGATTAGATTTTTTATTTCCCTCTTGAGTTATTGTCCTCCTTTTCTATATTCCATGCAGTTCAATCTCAAAAGCTAATCGTCTCTCACTTTACATCGTTTTTTTATACAAATTGTCCTCATTTTCTATATTTCCGAAGGAAATAATGAATCAATAGATAGGAAATAATGAGCATCTAATCAATTATTATTAAACTTTTTTGAACGTAACAATGAATACTAAGTTGATTTGCAGAACATAAACTGCGTTAGAACTCTGGTTAGTAAGCATTCTCTCAGAAACCGTGATTAATCCTTGATTTCGGGCAGCGCACGTGTGGCGCGTCCATTTTTTCTTTCTTCGTGACGATTTGGCTCAGTCGGCAGAGCAGCGCACTACAGTTCAGTAGGCCGAGGGTTCGAATCCTTTCACAGACAGCATTTTTGTTTTTGTTCGATTTACCTTTTTATGTAGTCAGGATCTCTACGGATTAACACAATTGTTTTTCCAATATATTTTGATCTATTCAAACCACCAAAAGGCGGAACAACAGCTCACTGCGCACACTCCGCACATCTAGAAGTGATTGTCAAAGCAGCTAAATGCAATGTTTCCAAGGCGATAAAATGACTCATTTTTAACCGATTGGTCCAAGATTTCAGATTTACACATAACTCTGCTGTTTCTAACTATATTCCAAATTTCAGACGAATCGGTTGAATTCGTCGGTTTTGCGGCCGCCGCGCCACGCCGCGCCACGCCGCGCCGCGCCACGCCGCGCCGCGCCACGCCACGCCACGCGGCCGCCGTCGGAAGACATTTTTGCGAGACGATATTCAGCATAACTGTAGATCACTGGTCGCACATTAAATATCGAATAGCTCAATGATAAAGCCTTTCCTCCTCTATCTCTTTCCATCAAAATCTCAAAAATCCGTTCAGGAGTTTTTGAGAAAATGGCATAAAACCACTTTTGAAAGTCCGCAATGTTGTGATCAAAAACTAATCTGCGCAGCGCTTCGCGCTGCGCGCGATATGACAAACGTTATAGCACCTAGAATTGAAGTAATGACAAAAAATGCCAACCATTGTGCACAAAACCAGGAACTCTATAATTGAGTAGGTTGAGTTAACATCTGTGATTTGTAGATTCTAGTTAACAGGTTTGAGAAAATATTTTACGACTTTTTTATGTTTGTAATGAACAGTTATACTTGAGTATATTAGTATTTTTCGGTTTTTGTAGCAGTCGCTGCTCCATTTGAGAGTAGCTGTCTAAGGGGCACACAGCAGAAGACAAATCTTACAGTCGTTGGGCCCCCACTTTTTCATGAATTTTTCTATTTTTGTATACATGCCATAGGTATGTAGATGGGTGGTTTGATCTGTACGGTGGTAAAATTGTTTTCTCAATTGACCACTTGTCAAGTATTACCATCATTCGAAGAAAATATGACATCAACATTGCACTTCTGACAACTTACTTCATATGCCCTTCAAAATCCCAGAATACGTCATGTTTGAATGAAGTTTCATCGTGAATTGACCATTTTTAAGAAATTGTCAGCATTCGAAAACATATTCCACGTCAATTGTCTTAAAAGTTGACGTCATTTGGCCTTCTGAATTCCAGAACCAGTCATATTTAGATGAAGTTTTATCGTTAATATATCATTTTTTAAGATATTCCCATAATTTGAGAATATATGTGACGTCAACTTTGCACTTTTCAAAATGACGTCATGCGAGCTCCAGAATCCTCGATGACGTCATCAGTAGAAGACTTACATCTAAATCGATGTCAGTTCATGTCGTGGTATCATACTTCAAATTTTACTTGAATTGGTTAGGACTGAGCTGAGTTATAACGCAATTTGATTTACCCCGACAGAGAGGGCGAGAGAGTGCACGAAATGAAGAGACGCAGAGACATTTTCAAAGACCTATAACTTGATGAAAAAAAATTTTTTTCGAGAAAAAGTTTGCGCCCCCAAGGTTTGAGTGGGATATCTATCGTGTCCCATATTTTCAGTCAAATCGGTTCACACATAAAAATATCCCAGGAGTGCGCACCCACACACACGACGGAAGTTGGCGGTTTGCATGAAGCGCATAACGTCATAACTCGGCTCAAACCTCAAACTTAATCAATTCTGTTCAAATTTTGAACATAGCTTGTACATATGCCATGAAACATCAACAAATCATAAAGAGTCTTTTTGAGGGTAAACTAAAAAAACGGAGGCGCGCATTAGCCGGACCAAAGACAAATCTCGCACAGCGCTTCGCGCTGCGCGCGATATGAACAACAATAAGTTTATCTGTGCGTAGTATTTTTTGAATGCGCTTAGTTAGCGTCAAAATTGCAATTAAAATTATACCGTACCCATTAGTGTTAGAGCGCAATAAGTAGACGGAATTCTACAAATCCATATGTAGCCCTGTAATCAACTGGAATATGGAACCTAGTTCTTTGGAATTTAACATATTTCTAGATATAACGACCGAATCGTAAAGTTTATATTTATAGTTGGTTTTTCTTTCTGAGAACAAAATTGTTAATGGCAGGTCTTAGTGTGACCCATACACTCAAATAATAGTTGATCTAGACTTTTGTGGCCGATATTCTACTAAAATATGTGACCCAAACCCCGTTTTCCTCTCGAGAATGCTAGTATTTCGACCAATTTGAACACCACCTATGCTTAAAAAGTTTACCCCGCACCCGCAACCCATCTGCCAAAACCAGGCCAAGTCATATGGTATGACCTAACCTTTTCGTTAATCATTTTCAAAACTAACTGTGGAAACAAATTATGGATGTGACATGCGGAAAAGGGGGCAGGTTTTTGTTTGGATATAGTTTCAGGTTCTCCGAAAAAAATTGTTCAGCTGGACAAGAAATTAGCTCGCCTTTAGTTTTCGCACAACTAAAATGTTTTTGGTTGTTCCCATTTTGATCGTTATAAACATATAAACATCAAAATTTGCCATCAAAGAGCTGCAAAATTTCATCATTGAATCTAGTTTTCACGTAGTCATTGAACATACACGCGAACACGGTAACATAACGTTAGACTTCCGACCATTTTGTTTTGAAATCATTTTTTTATGAATCACGAGCCCCGGGCGGTGTATGGTTGTTATATACTAGTTTCTAAGTGGTACCTACAAGGTTTAAAGTTATTTTTTGTGACAATACCGGGTTCCGCACGTAATCTATGTTCGTTTAGTAGAGCGAAAGTGGTTCGAATCCGTCCTATCCCTTAAAACAATTGCATGATTTCAGCTTGCGGTGGTCCATATGTCGAAGAGATCAACAATCGAAAAACTCGATAAGAATTTGAATAGACCCGGAGGAAGCTAGTAGAAGATCAAGAGCACAAATCTATATGTCTATTCGTGGTGAACTAAGAATATATTCCATTTATTCACGTTAAAGTGGTTTATCCGTAATTTCTGCTGTGATATTTACTTGAATAAAATTTCAGTATTCAACCTTTGTTTTCATTCAAAACAGAAATTGAAAGGTGGAAAGCGAAATACTGTTTTTTCCCAGCTCCAACCGGCGTACTGTTTGTTCTGGCGATTAAAATATTTATAGCAGACCATTGAAATGTTCAACCGCGGGCGACTTGGCGATTTGTAGCGCGCAAATCAAACATTTGTTGTCTGCGAACAATGCGCCACAAATATGCTAATTCGCGCGCCTACAAATCTTTCAAGAAGATAGGACACCAATGAAGAAATTCACATGATTCGGATCAACTTTAGGAGAGGTATTGAGAAAAACGTTCTATATAAAAATGGAAAACAAAATTTAGTGTTTTACAAAATATACAGTTTTATTAAGGTGAAATATTGCATTACTGTCGCGGCTAGAAATAAGCATAGAGCTTATAATTTATGGCACTTATAATAAATAGCGCGCTGTGGGACGAGACATAACGCGAATGAAAAGAAGTCAGATGGTTGTACAAAATGTCCATGGGACAGAACTCGATTCCCCGCGGGTCAGAATTCCATCTCTCCATATTGGTGTCTGGCGTCCTTTAAGTCGCGCGCTAATGATGGTCACTTGCTGAGTAGTTCATAATCCTTATTTTAAACAATGATTCAATGAACCATCCCACAAAGTCGCTATGTTTGGTTCGGAATGGAGTTCAGCAATGGAAACTGAAACCAAATCACGAAAAATTTAATTTTATCTCTCGTTTAAAAAGTAGACCAATGAAAAGGTATTAGCTCTTATGCAACTGGCCAAACTTCAATTCTTCTAGGATCCAGGTTATTATAGAGAAGAAGAAGTTTATCCACCAATTTCGATCCCATCAACATTTTATTTTGCGGAACTATCTCTAGTCCACTGCGATTGGTGCCTTGGCATAGTTTGTTTCATTCTCACTTAGACCCATTGGCATCGTATCAAGATTTTCAGGTGACTATTTCCTAAAACAGCATGCACCGCCAGAGATAGGGGGTTGCGAACTAATTTTGATGGGAAGTAGGTGTGGCGATGTGAAAACCAAAGCGATTTTTACACGAAACTAGAAATTAAACCAAAAATTGATAAAAATTTTCAATTATTTCGAAGGGTGCTCACGATTTTTCAAATAACAGTTTTCAATTATTTCGAAGGGTTCTCACGATTCTTTAAATAATGGATCATATTGAGCATATGATCGAGAACACGAACTACAGAGGAACAACAACCTAAAAGGACAATAGTATTACTAATGCAATGAAATTCGGTGACGAAATAAAAATTGAGAGGGTAGCGTGGAGCGCGAGCACCTCATCTACCTCAGACGCGAGCGGTCGGCGACGCTGGTACGCAAATAGAGCGCGTTTCAGGTGAAAACACAACGGTTGAACCTTACATACAACATTCCAACCTACCAGCCTTACTTTACTCAATATGACCTCTCCAGACAAATATGTAGAAGTACCATTGAACCCGAATACAAGCAAATTATGTGTAAAAATAGGAAAAAATTTAAACGACTGGATAAACTTTTTTTCTGTAATAACATCAGATTTATTAGCAGGACTAATTTCATACTCAATTTTGAATAAGTGGATGAAAAATATCCTACAGTAATTACATTGTTTCAAAGATTCTCTTGAAACACGGCAGATTAGAGTTTGCTAAAACATTGAATTCCACATTTCATTCAACGTATTTATTACAACCCAACCAAAGCGTTTGAATTTTTTTCTTTCTATGTCGATTTATAAAAACATATTTACGTTTCTTTACATATGATATATGCACACCGCATTCATAGTCTGAAATGCGAAAAAAAATTAAAATTCATCCCCTTCAGGCAATAGAATGTAGCTATAATGCAATGTAGCTATAATGCAAGCTGTTCAAGTGATAACTATATTAAAACGAATAAAAATCACATTTTCTTTTGGATTCACACTAATGTTTCATTCGATAAGTTCTTTAATTGTAATTAGTTAATAATATGAACTGTTCCATTTGTCGGTTAGTATATCTTCCTAAGCTTTGTAATTCTTTTAACAATCAACTTGAACAATTTAACTTAACATACATTCGCTTAGTCTTTAATGACATTGAAAGTGGCGACTTGTATCGAGTCTCAAGCCATGGCACAGAGGTACCATATTCCGGGCTTAGTTCTTGGATGGCTTGTAACGACATGCTTAAAAGCTCTCAAGATATTTCTGTTTTGTAGTTTGCTCATTTTTTGTATGTCTTCGATGTGTACGCAAATAAAAGTTCCACTCACTCCTCATACCAAAACTTTTTCAGGAGATACACAAATGGGTTCAGTCGCTCGTTAGGTTTTTGAGCTGGCAATATATTGCACATCAACATTTTCGAGAGTACAATCAGTAGAGACTGGGGAATAGAAAGCTCTAGCGGCAATATACTTACCCGTGTTTTCAAAGCCATAATCCAACCCCTGAATGTGTTTTTATTACACGAGCAATGCGGGTTTTTGCTGGGTCTTGAAGCTTGATGGAACATTACTCATTCACTGATGAATAATAACGCAACGTGGGCGAGTGTTGGGCATCTCCAATATCCTATTGAAAAAATATTGCGTCATTGGTTTTGTGTCAATACTGAGCAATGACAGCGGCTTGAAGAAATGTTTATTCGAATGGTTTATGTTTGATTTTTGCGGTAAAAAACGGTCCTTCAATTTTTTTATCTACTCGTTATTTTCGAAATAACACTGACCCGACAGTTTAACAATATTTCGAATTATTCCGATGGTTTTCATTGATCTAGAGAAAACTGAAAAAGATAGACTTTTCGAAGGTGTAGTATAGACTTTTCGAACCCGAAATTGTCAATATTTTTCATTTCAAGTCGTGAGTACGATAAATACACCCCCACCTGGTCCAGGAAACCCACACTGTAAAGATAAAAACCGGCGTTCCACTACAGTAGCGACACCGTACTACTGCCGTTTCACTGCTAGTGTTACTGCAGTATCACCAGTTGTAAAACGGTAGTAGTACGGTGTCGCTACTGCAGTAAAACGCCAGTAAAGTTGTAGTTCAACTGCAGTAAAACAGCAGTAGTTAGGTAGGCAGTAGTTAGGTAGTTAAACTATAGTTCTACTCCTCTCCTACGCCTACATTACTACAAGAAAACGAGTAGTTTACTAGTAGTAGAATAGGGGTGTGGTAGGAGTTCACTAGTAGTTTACTTGTCGTTATAGAATCACTGTGATTGTTTTCATTGATCAAAAAGGAAAAACTCGGTGACAGCGGCAGGAGCCTACATAATGAGCATTTTGCACAAAAAGAAAAGAAAAATTTGTTGGCAGGTGAAACTTCGGTGACAAGTGAAAAACAGGAAAAGTACACTACTTATAGGCCTACTTTATACGTTTTCAATAATCCATATGCGCAGTAAAACGGCACATGTCCAACTGGCGGTCGGTGGCGGTCGGTGACAAGAGTGTGGGTCGGCATGTGTATAGCTGGCGGTCGGTAATGAACTAGCATAGGTAATCGTCTAACTGCGGTTTTTCTTACCGACCGCCAGCTATACACATGCCGACCCACACACTTGTCACCGACCGCCAGTTGGACATGTGCCGACCGAGCCTGAACCGACCGACCGCGTCTTGGTCAATTACCCAATATGCGTACATTAACTAGAAACGTGTGAAACCAAGGGAACTGACATTGCGAGCGTACAACGCTAAAGTGGAATATTATTCCACGTGGCTGCGTCTAGTATATTTCACAGAAATAAATTCGTGCAAGTTGTTGAAAAACGCGCACCACCCTCCCTATCTTTGAAAAACTCGATAAAAGCAATGAATCCTTTTCTGAAAAGGTCACTTGCGAAGTGACTCAAGTCTGTTCTCCCTTGTGCTCACGAATTCACTTTATTCACGGAGTACTTTTTGTATTGAGTTAGATGTGAGGTCAACTTCTCACGTCAGCATGTTTCATATAGTCATCGCCAACGGAAAGGCGAGAGGGTACTGTATATCTCACTTTTTGCCGTGTACGCACACGTGTATTCGATTCCAAAGCTTTCCGGTGATGTGCTCTAATGGCGCAGTGGTTGCGCCGTGCTACGAAATGGAGAGATTTTCAGCACAGAATTTAAAACTTTTCTTCTCTTTCATTCATTTTGTGAATTGTAAAGTTATCAGATTGTACAGTTGTACTTGTTTTTTGTGAATACTTAATATATTGGCTTGATCTAGTCACTTTGTTTAGCAATACTGTTGAATTTCTGTTGAACTCGTATTTTCTAGTTTTTCAGTTTTCATTTTAACGAATAGTATTGATTGCCCGTATTTTGTCCTTGTAGTTCTCAGTTATCCATGAGCTTTTATTTTTCCGTATATTTTCTAGCCTTTTATTAGATTTTGGCAGAGTCTTGCTACCATTTCACGTGTAAACATGACGTAAGTGATGCGAAAAAAATATCTTTTTGATAATTTTTTTTTGTTCATCATAATTTAGCATAAATTGTACGTGATAAATAGGTTACTGATCCTTGCATAACATGAGCATTTTGAATGTAATAAATTAGTTAAAATGTAAAAATTCTAGCTGTATGCTTTATTACCAGCTTCCATGATTTGACATTTGAAGAGTTACGTATAGATGTAATGTTCTTATTTTGTTCAATATTTTCTATTATAAGACTTGGGAAACTACTTCTGTATAGTATGGTGCTTATTTTACCTTCCTGCTTAACACCAGCATTTTATCTAAATCGATTCTTGTCATGTTAACATTCCTAATCTTGCTTTCGATGAGTTCTGTACATGCATGGTACACCGTGTTTTAGTAAACTTTTTTGATAGCTTTGGAAGTATATTTGTGTAACAAAATATATGACATACATATACAAAATTCGTTATACATATAGACTAATTGAGAAGTTGATAGTATGGTTAAGTCATAGTTTTATTCGAACGTCTTGGTTTTTGGTCTGCCTAACAAATTTCAATCTTGCACAAGTGGATTATGTATTTTTTGAAAGTAAACTGATCGATTTGTATATGAACACAGCAGAAAGTAAGAGATACCGTATGCAATCTATCTTGTACTGGGGACGACTATACATTATATTATGGTTGTTGGGTCTAAGTGTTGATAGCAGTTAATGGTATAGTCACCGTCGGTTGTTGTCTAGGTTTATATTTTGCCTCCTTAGTTTTACAAAACAATATATAAAACAATGATCGCAAAGTGTGAACACATTAGATATTGAGATACATTATGCCGGCGTATTTGAGACCGGTGACGGCTATAATTATTCTGTCAGTGTTTTCATAATCATGTAGTAATTATAATATTCTGTAAACATTTTCTCTTGTTGTTCGTACGGTATGAGAAAGCCAGTGCGAATACAGGCGAATTCTATATGTAACCGGGTTTTTCCGTAACCTCACCGGTTTTTTGGTCACATTTTTTCCGGTTACTCCAATAGGTAACCGGTCGGTAACCGAGAATTAAAAACGGTTACCTGTTTTTTCAACGCAAAATGTGGTTTTTACGGTTAGTTTGTATGGTAACCGAATTTAGTTTTAGGTTACCTACCGGTTACCTGTGAGGAGACCTGAAAAAGGGTTACCGAGAACCGGTTAGGCTACCTAAAAACCCGGTCAGTTGCAGGATTGCGACTACAAACTACAACTTGTGTTTGGTAATGTAAGAGATGTTAACTTTCATGTACAACGTGGTCATGCTATTCTGTACTGACAACCAAAAGAATGTGTGAACTAGTTGTCGTCAGTTGGACCAGTAGGTACGAATTTTGAATTTTTGCACTTCTCGAGTTCGGAGTTTTTGTTTTTGTTCTATCGTATTAACCCCTTTTCTCTATCTCTAATTACACAAAAGCATATGTCTGATTGCAAAGTGTTGAATATTTGAAACAAAGTGTGACCTATTTGTAAAAAATGAGTATCTGCTACGTGCCACTTAGTTTTCTTCATTTAACTTTATAGTATACACTCCTGGCTCAATAAAACTATGACAGACCAATACACAACATCTTTATGTCGTTATATCCACGATTGAACCGAAATTCTTCCACGTCTGTAGTATATGTAGTGTAATATTCCCAGGTTTTGAAAAAAATGCCACCCTCAATGAACAAGTTTCTAGGATTGTCAAATGACAAAGAAATGCCATTCCAAAGAATTGCCACCCTAGAAATGCCACCCTAAAAATGCCACCTCAATGAACAAGTTTTCTAAAAGATAGGATTGTCAAATGCCATCCGAAAAATTGCCATTCATTCCAAAGAATGCCACCGTAGATTTGCAATCCTCATAGAATTGCCACCCCCAAAGAATTATCACCTTATGTTTCCAACCACATCGGTCACCCATTGTAATTCATCACATTCTACTTAGTATGCAACTTTCGGACCAAAGTCATTTGTTAACCATCAATCTTTTGCGTCGGATTGCGCAACTGAAAAAATCAGTTCAGTATTTGCAGTTAAAAAACCCTGGGCACTTCAGATGACACCTTCAGAGAGCAATTTAGTCTCATTTGGAAACACCCCGTGTATTTTCCGATGTGACTCTCAAACGACCTCCGGACATATTAAATATAATTCTCAAAGAGTAAACAAAACTTGTCATTTCATGACACCTAACGAACAACCCTTGTTTCTCTAACGTACAAACCCATCATCATTAATCACCACAACCACTGCATAGGAATTAATCACCCCAAATTGCGAAACACATAATTCATTACGCAGTTTCAGGCAGAGCCATTCGATATTCTGGAAAAACTGCACAGAAACTACCCCCACACAATAATAACTGTAGAACAAATGTGATTTTCAGAGCAGACCTCCAAACTATAAGTGAGAAAGAGTATACAAGTGAAACATCTCCATTTTCCAATTCGTTTCGAGTACACATATGTATTACATGTAATATACAAACATCATAAGTATTCTCACAACATCAATGAATTCCGGTAAGTTTATAATGAACAGCAGCTCTGGTGCATCGAATAATTCAGTCATCCAAGAGACATAGAAAATCCGTGGGGGTTAGTTGCCTGTTGTAATAACTTCAGCTAGAACTTGCCACACGTTACAAAAAAACTAGATAAAGTCTGATTACAGAGAACAACTTTCAAAATTGCTCTCCTGTTTGCTTCGGAAATAGCGAGATACACTATAAAATTGTCGATTTTCTCGAGTAACAGTAGTTTCTACTACTGCGATGACTTGATACAATATATGAAAAGTGATAATAAAAAGATGTAAAACGGAAAAAAAAACTGAGCAAATAATATTTTATCTGGCAGGTGCTCCATACCAACTTCATTTTTTGTTTAGTCCAACGCTCATTTTGGTGTTTGCAGAGCACAAAATGTATAATAACTCAAAAACATTCGCAACAAAAATTTTCTCTGGAGACTTTTGAAGAAGTTTGCATGCCCAAATTTTGGAAATTACTATCAGTTCTCCTATAAAGAAATCATTCCACTACAGCTACATTTGGCGGTTGCTGAAAACAATATACACTCGACAAGTACGCAAGTCTAATAAAAGACGCGCATCGTACGGAAACTCGGTACACGACTTTCAAATGAATCAGATATCAGGCGGACATTTCATATCAACTTCTTTATACGTTTACTGTTCTATCACTTCAGACTCACCTAACACAAACATGTCTTATAACTCAAAAACTTAGGTCCTAAGAGCAAAGATGGCGAAACTCCCGTTCGTGTGATTTTTCATGAATACGTTGTATCAATCTTACTTAAAGCAATTGACGATCGTTCACGAAATTTTCAAAGATTGATCGAAAGCACTGAACTCCGTACTAATCAGCCATTCTGCCATTTTCGCTATGCTCAGTGAGCTGAGCATAGCGAAAATGGTGAGAGGTTATATTTCGGTTTCGCACTAATGCACAGTCATTGTCAAGCTGAGACAAAATTTCCAGAATAAACACACGCTGTAGGGAAATATGTGTTCTTACCAACAAGAATAGCACCCGAACAATTGAACATCTTGTTTATCGCAACATTTTGAATTTTCTCATCTTGTATGAAGCGACATAATATGTTTTCAGCAATCGCAAGCACTCATCAGTATGTAGTTCTTTCTAAATACAACATATCTCAGAATAATCGCTAGTATGGTTATTTTGCTTATTAGTTGGAAGTAACTCTTAAATGGTACAACAATTAGTTTTTTTGTGCACAAACCAGCAACATGAGTTTTCATACTGGTAGAACTGATCATAAACTTCGTTCTTTCTCCACAAGGCCGTCAACCAAGATATGCACACATCGTCGTTTACATCATGTTTTTCGGGTTGTAAAAATTATCAGAGTTGTATAAATATGCATATTCGATTGCTGAAAAACTCAATTGACACTGGGAAAACATTGATTCATAGTATTTATTAGCCAGTAGGGGAAAATACTAAATTTAAGCTGTTATGAAGACAAAAGTATGACAAACCTAGCGTTTCGAGTTTCAAACTGCAAAGCATGACGGATGAACACAACTGGTATGTACTTTTGCACCAGTTTTGTTGAGTTGTTACAACGACATTTTCAAAAGGAGTCAACTGTTTGCAACAACATGATTGATTCTACAATCTCGTGATAGCATCCTATTTCAGTGTACAAGAAGTGCATGTACCTTGTATAAGCTTTCTAGTAATTTCAGGTACAACTACATGAGTAGGGTAGTTTATTCTCGAACTACGGAAGCAAAACATGTTTGAGTAAAAATAAGCGAAATGCTTAACCCACGTTCTCTTTCATATGTCATTGCACATTCTACTTTCTTGTATCCCTCAACATAGCCAATTTGTACCCATAGTCCGTCTAGAAATCATCGAAAACGATGCTCAGGAACGTGTCTAACTATACATTATCATCGTTGTTTCTATGAAGGCTAATATATCTCATTCAGTTCGATCAACATTACTTTGAGAGATTTGTCGATCAGTACTTGCAACACATGTAGAATGATAAAGTTTAATTATCATACGATTTAAACAGATTGTCTTTTAGGAACTTCAGCGTAGCTCTAGGAGACGTGAGTTGAAACGGCACATCTTTGTTCATTTGCAGCGTTTGTAGACACCCCCGCTGAGTTCTAATCCTGATAATAAACTTTCGCCTTCTGGTACATAAAACTACACCATACAAGAAATGATCTCAAGCAGTCTCGAAAGGTTTCTTGTCAGGATGAGATTAAAACGTTAGTCACTCAGTCACAAATTGAGCCAAATCGAAAAATGAATTCATCACGCAAGTTCAACGTAAGATGAATAAGGATGGATGAGAGAAAACGCAGATGGAAGTATGAGTCACAGTGTGATTCGAGTAAAAAAAATTTGCTATACCACAATGTCTAAGCAAATTAGCCGGACCAAAGACAAATCACGCACAGCGCTTCGCGCTGCGCGCGATAGCATATGTAATGAAATGAACAGAACAAAGTTGAATTATAAAAGCGATAGTGTTCAGTAAAGTTTCAGCGCGCCTTCAGCCTTCATACACCTTCAGTTTGAACACAGTTTAGACAGCAAAACATAGAATAATCTCTTCTTTATGGTCGTCGGGTTCAGGTACTTTCGCCAGTCGACATCAATTGTTGACATCGTTTTGTTTTTGGTATCGAACAACTTAGGTTTGCCTTTGTTTTCTTTACTTAATAGTTAGACAAAGTACATTGGAAGGTTGAAACCTATTTGAACAGTCACTTTTTTTGCATCATGACAAGATAAAACGTATCTCTCTACGAATAAAGTGAGATTAAGGTACGTTATGAACAAATTTCTAGAGAAATCATTTTGCACAGATTAATTAACTTTAGCACATTTATCAGAACTAAACACGGTACAGCCGCAGCAGTACGTATCGTATATTATAACTTGGTTTTGTATATTTTAACTTCGACTTTCAAGAATTTCAAAACTTTAACGGCTTCCATCATCACAAGCTTGTTTATTTTCTTGCAATGACCGGCGAAATTATATCCAATATTTCCCATAGTACTGACCTGTTCAGTATCAGGTTAAAATAATTTCTTGAATTGTCTTTACCAACATGCATCATTGATGTTTTATCAACCAGTTTCCGGTTTTAATAACCAGTGACACATTTTGTCTAATTGAAAGAAAAGCGGTAGTACTTCTAGCCAAAGTCATGACACGACTTTGTAAATCAGTTTGCTACTTTTGAATGTTCAATTCGTGAAAAAACATTTTATTCCTGTGATTGTTGCAAACATAACACAGTTTTCCGACTGATTTATACATTTAACCTCCCCCAACAGAGTCCTTTTCAAGAAAAAGATCACAACATCAATAC
This sequence comes from Litoditis marina, assembly GCA_964036275.1. Classification (NCBI taxonomy): domain Eukaryota; kingdom Metazoa; phylum Nematoda; class Chromadorea; order Rhabditida; family Rhabditidae; genus Litoditis; species Litoditis marina. Next base: position 23,553,768 of record OZ038435.1, on the reverse strand, counting down.
GCATCGACAAAGTCATACATAAATATGCCTGAATTACAGGGAATACACAGCACCAGCACACTTGTGAATTTACAACCTTTTTCATTCAAGAGTTCAAAATCTTCGGTTGAGTTGACATTTCATGTTGAGCAACATGTACACCATCTAACTCTCAGTAATGTATCTTGACAGTTTAACCACGTTTCTGTCAATCCGAGCTACGGAACATATGTGAAGAAAAAAATGAAATTTCAAGTGAAATATATAATCCTAGGATGTTTGACTTAAAGTTATATATTCTATGTTCTTTTCAATGTTGCCTAGAACAGAGCGTTTCACTCATTCGCCAGTATGTGGATTAGATCAATATTCAAATAGCTTTCATAAAACCCGGGTGGTTGGAAAACGTTTCCTCTAAGAGAGATTTGACGACAATACGACGCTTTATATGATTTTGATGCATTTTGTTTGACTTCGCAGTTGAGAGAAACTGTCTGGTTAATCTCGAACCCAAAGTAGCCTAAGATACATATATGAAAAGGAGTTGAACAGTCGCAAATGGGAAAGTAAAAGACGAGGGGATGCAATTAACAAGCGATATGTTCAATAAACTCAAGTAGGGATGGAAAATGAAGACTACTGTATTTAACCTCAACACAATAGTGGAAAAGCCAAATGTATTTCTTAAATTGGGTGAAACCTGCGGTACAAATGTACATTTGTTTTTTAAACGCGTTGTTCGGATAAAACAGTTCGGCGGACATAGCCAACGCAGAGAGTTGAGGCTTGAAAACGTATCGCTACCATATTTCATGAATGGACATTTTCCAACAAGATGAAAGTTACGACATGTACATTTTTCAATAAGATGAAGGCACATTTGATGTTTCTGACCAAATCGTTTATCAACGTGAGTAACCAAGCCTATAAAGAACACAGAATATAACTATAATATACTGCGAACGTTTTTTGTGGCCATCGATCGCACAACTATTATTTGCAAGTTGAGGTGAAACAGTTTCCTTCTCTAGTTATCCTTCAGATGTGATAGCAGAACTCAAAGTGTGCAATGTGGAACTATCACAGCGCTGCGTGGCGTTACGTGTTTTACAGTGGCATGATTGAAAAACATGGGTGTTTTCTGAATACGATTATTTGTCAGAAATTATACGCTGCAGACGACAGCTTCGATTCACCGGCCAAAATGGTTGAGACAAGCTGTTTAGCTCAACTATTCACTCTATGAACTAGACAATATGTGAACTCTCTAGAAACACTCCCACATGTTTTCAAATGTTCAAAAAAAGGAGCTATCAGTAGCGATTATTGATTTTTTTTTCCGAAAATGTTCAGCCGAAGATCTACTTGTTTCTGTTTTAATTACCCAACGTTGTTTCATTGAACACATCCCAAATTCAAACATTCACAATCAAAATTGAATCTCACAATCGACGATAGAGATGAAACTTGTTTAATAGCACTGATATGCAACAAAACAAGGATTTCATTAGATTACCGACAGACGAACAACACTAAAAGGTTCATTATTGATTTTTTCGACTGAAACTAGCTTACTGAAACAACGCTTTGATAGTGAAATACGCGTTTCTAACGAGGGAAGTAGAGTTCGATGGAATGATAATTCCAAAACAATCCGCTAATTATCGTGAAAAGAAATTACAGCGGAATTAGTTTCTCACCCACAAAAATCAAGGAAATCTGGCGGTCCAGCCGGTTTGAGAGCAGGGAACTGATTGAAAAAAACTCGAACTAATTGTAAAACAGTCTCAATAACCGGGATTGGACCGCCAGATTTCCTTGATCTTTGTGGGTGAAAAACAAATTCCGCTGTAAATTCTTTTAACGATAATTAGCGGATTGTGTTGAAATTATCATTCCATCGAACTCTACTTCCCTCGTTAGAAACGCGTATTTCACTATCAAAGCGTTGTTTCAGTAAGCTAGTTTCAGTCGAAAAAATCAATAATGAACCTTTTAGTGTTGTTCGTCTGTCGGTAATCTAATGAAATCCTTGTTTTGTTGCATATCAGTGCTATTAAACAAGTTTCATCTCTATCGTCGATTGTGAGATTCAATTTTGATTGTGAATGTTTGAATTTGGGATGTGTTCAATGAAACAACGTTGGGTAATTAAACCAGAAACAAGTAGATCTTCGGCTGAACATTTTCGGAAAAAAAATCAATAATCGCTACTGATAGCTCCTTTTTTGAACATTTGAAAACATGTGGGAGTGTTTCTAGAGAGTTCACATATTGTCTAGTTCATAGAGTGAATAGTTGAGCTAAACAGCTTGTCTCAACCATTTTGGCCGGTGAATCGAAGCTGTCGTCTGCAGCGTATAATTTCTGACAAATAATCATATTCACAAAACACCCATGTTTTTCAATCATGCCACTGTAAAACACGTAACGCCACGCAGCGCTGTGATAGTTCCACATTGCACACTTTGAGTTCTGCTATCACATCTGAAGGATAACTAGAGAAGGAAACTGTTTCACCTCAACTTGCAAAAAATAGTTGTGCGATCGATGGCCACAAAAAAAGTTCGCAGTATATTATAGTTATATTCTGCGTTCTTTATAAGCTTGGTTACTCACGTTGATAAACGATTTGGTCAGAAACATCAAATGTGCCTTCAATCTTATTGAAAAATGTACATGTCGTAACTTTCATCTTGTTGGAAAATGTCCATTCATGAAATATGGTAGCGATACGTTTTCAAGCCTCAACTCTCTGCGTTGGCTATGTCCGCCGAACTGTTTTATCCGAACAACGCGTTTAAAAAACAAATGTACATTTGTACCGCAGGTTTCACCCAATTTAAGAAATACATTTGGCTTTTCCACTATTGTGTTGAGGTTAAATACAGTAGTCTTCATTTTCCATCCCTACTTGAGTTTATTAAACATATCGCTTGTTAATTGCATCCCCTCGTCTTTTACTTTCCCATTTTGCGACTGTTCAACTCCTTTTCATATATGTATCTTAGGCTACTTTGGGTTCGAGATTAACCAGACAGTTTCTCTTCAACTGCGAAGTCAAACAAAATGGCATCAAAATCATATAAAGCGTCGTATTGTCGTCAAATCTCTCTTAGAGGAAACGTTTTCCAACCACCCGGGTTTTATGAAAGCTATTTGAATATTGATCTAATCCACATACTGGCGAACTCAGAGACCTCGCCGCCCACGGCATGCCTGAAAAGTCCGGCATGCCATGGGCGAAATGTTTCAAACGCGCCCAAACGTCAAACGTGCACGGCGTTTACGGAGTATTTGCGTTGTTAGACGACCGCGTTGGAAATGCGGCGTCATATTTTCTCTCTGTAATTTTTGTTTATATTAATATTTTAATTAGTTTCTGCCTTCGTTTTTCGTATGATTCGCTCTCCAACACTTCAGTACCGTGATCAGTCTGAAGGGAAGTGGGAATAAATAGGATTATTGTATAATTATTTGATTTCTAGCTTAATTTTCCAATTTGAGAAAAAGAAGAGCCATAGTTTCTTAAGTTATTCGTTTGCTCAGATTTAGGCAATCAAATGAGGTTTAATTTCGGTTAAAAGTATAATTTTTGTGTGAGTGAGCTTGCACCGCTTGACGGCAGGCCAACAACAACGCGTGGTTGTCTCACCTTTTAATGAATTACAGCTGTTTTAACGGTTTACAGCTGTTTTGTATAGCTATGTACACCTAAAATATGGGGTTATTGCTGTTACTTATTCTCTTTTTCACATTGGTTGACACATACATGCGTAACGACAAAATAACTAGTATTTTATTCTCTTATGTATTTTTTCTTTTTGCTATAGTGTGATTTAAATGTTATATGTCAGGTCGTCGCCAGGCTGCGATTGAAGCTACCAGCTAACCAGAACCACTCAATGGAGTCCACAGATGGTGGTCAAGAGATTCTATAGGAGGTAGGACTTTCTTTAGCGATTTTGAAGGTATCTCTCGTTTTGCTAGTTCTTGTTTCTATATTTTATAGAAGTACATGTATCATACAGCGCCAAGGGTCTCTCGTTTTTATTGGAAGCTCGCGATAACACCTCTTTTTTGATTCACGACCCCTCTAAAATTGTTGAAAACCGCAATTTTCATTAAATTTCTGGTACGATTTTCACTATTTTTGTATGAAATACACTCATTTTCTACTCGCGACCCCTACTTTTTCATGAAAATTAGTTCGAGACCCCCCATCTCATAGGAGACCTTGGCAGTGTATGACATGTATTTTCCATTATTGGCTCTATTCTTTAGAAATTACTGTCTTCGAAGTATCTCAGATCGCTGTTTTCCTAGTGGTTCGAGAAAGTGTTTTGTTGTCAGGAGAAAAGTCGGGTTTTTTTAAATTACGAAGCAAGACCATAAACATCTTAAAAAACTCTTGTTTTTTCTAATAGTCACACCTTACTTTATATGAGATTCGTATTTGATAGTTTGATTTGATTGTTTTCTCAGTTCGTATGTATTGAACGTTAAGGCTTTAGCATGACACGTGACATTAAGTTTTCAGCAAAGCACGAATATTGTTGGAATTAGGGTAGTTTCACGTTTCCATTGTAAGAGAAAGGGATGATTTAAATTTTAAAAGATCAGCCTACGTTTGGTGGATATGTTTTTCTATAGTTTTGAGATACTTTTACATGCTGCTTACCCAATAGACCAACGAGATATTTTGTTCCCACTGAAACGGTTGAGGTTAACTTCATTTTTGTTCCAGATATTGACAATTCTTCGTGATATCGGTATGGCTGGTGGTCGGTGCTGGTGGCGAATACGTTAAAGGAAAGCATAAGTATGGTGCGTTCATTTTGATCTCAGACTATCATTTTTTCTAAACATAAATTATCAATACCACTTTCAATTGGGGTCATAGATGCCATACTTATTTGATCGGAAGATCCTAATTTTTCCTATAACTGGGGCAGAAGCGCAGAAGTGAAGTACAACTTTTTGAATGTTCTGAGTCTGAGTTCATTGGATAATTATCTAAGGCCTAAGGAGACTTTCAACTATTTACTTTTCTGTAGAGGGAGACTTTTCTATAACCTATGAATCTATGATGTTCGATCTGAAACCTTATTACTATTTCGTTAATTTATTGTTTTTTATTATAGTTTAGATGTTTAGTGGTTCTCATTTCTTCATGTTTAGTACCCTGTCTGTGTACACAAATACGATAGTGGTTGCGACATGTATGTTCTGGTCAAATGTGTTTTCAGGTGTTCACTTGTGATTGTTATGATTATCACGGCGTTTCTGTTTCAGGACTTCTGAGTCAACCATCAAGTTATTTCCGGTGTCATCCTTGGAATGAGTATCACCACACTCGCCCTTCTGGAAATATTAAAGTAGGTCACATTGAAGCACATTTCAATTTTACCGTTTTAATTACATACGTGAGCCGTCTCTGAGTTAGAAGTTCTGTACAATTAGGTGTTTATTTGGTCCAACTAAAAAGACAGCCGGTGTATTGGGGAATAGCCTTCTCATCTGACTGAAATTGAGCGACACGCAGCGCGTCCAATCAAAAGTAGGATACAGCAGCTTAATAAAGTAAAGAGTTTGCCTGTGCAAACCCAAATAGTTTGTCTATTAAAAACCTTAGTCACCTAGGCATTTCGAACATTTTACAATCCATATGCCGATTAGCCGATTGCGGTTTTCTCATCAGTAGATGACCCAACCTAAGTTAATTCTAGTGAAATTATTTAGCTCAGTCTCACCACTAGAGCGCTACTTGAGTAAGAACTCGCGTAGCGCTCTTTAAATATCACCGGATCATCCGAAATATGTAGTACATCAATATATCTGTATACATTGTTGAAACGTTTAGCTTCTATTTATCCTTTATCTTTCAAATAAGAGGATATCGACGTATATTCCATGTAACTAAGAATTAAATGGAATATTGTAAAGAGGGCGTTTTGGTGGAGTTTTTTGAAGAACCTGTTGCCCAGTTTCGCTCTCTAGCTAGTGTCATAACCATAATTTTTTCCAGGTGTTGCTCGTGTCAATGAGAGCCAAGCCTGAAGGACTGAGGTGGCTTTTCGTGAATGGGATGTGTTGATTCAACTTTAAGGTTAGTTCAACTATTGAAACTGTTCAATAATTGAACTGTTGCCCATTTATATCATTTCTATGTATGTATTCTGTTTTTGGTAACCGATCTTTCTAACTTGTAACTTACTTGTAATTTGTAAGGAACTGGTTGGCTGAATGAGTAACAGGTAACCGATCTTTCTGGTTTTCGTATACATTTTTGGGATTTGTACCTATAGGGTGTACTCGTACTGACAACTTGAATATCGGTGAGCCCAGTATCAACAATTTAAATGGTTCATAAACACGTTTCAGTCTAGGATGGTTTTGGTTATGGTTTCTATTGGGTTTGTTTAGCAAGTGATCTTGATATGGACTATCAGTAAGGGTGTGAGAATTAGAATCATCATGTTTCTAGGTCATATTGCCAGTGTGCCAATGAAGCTGCTTCATCGTCGGGTTTGTAGCTTCAGTGCTCCTGTTAGAATGTACCTCATCCTCGTGCACATTGGTTGACGGATTTTATATGAGGTAGAGGTAGGCTTTTATTTGCTACCTGTTGACTACCGATGGTGACTTGCGCTCTCTAACTAGTCTAAGTGTCAGCTTTTTTATTGGTTATTGCTATGTTTCAGTTAGGTGCAGATAGTGACGCGGGGGGGGGGGGTTGTTAATGGATCGGTTTCCTCGGTTCTAAAACTTGTGGACTGTAACACTTACCTTGTTGTTAATGGATCGGTTTCCTCGGTTCTAAAACTTGTGGACTGTAACACTTACCTTGTTGTTAATGGATCGGTTTCCTCGGTTCTAAAACTTGTGGACTGTAACACTTACCTTGTTGTTAATGGATCGGTTTCCTCGATTCTAAAACTTGTGGACTGTAACAGTTACAACACGAAGCATGTCTAGAAGAATAAGGGATAAGGGTGTACAAGTTACTCATTGAGTTCAGTAGTTCAGTTTTTGTGTTCTCATATCGATATTTACAGATGTGCAATCTCGCCTCAAGGCGAAGTATCGTCGATTCCCGTTCGATTTGTACAAGGAATGGATCATACGAATACGACGACAACTACTTCTCGAGGACTCGATGAGAATTGCATTTGCGGTATCGTTGTTCATTCGTATATTTTGTCAAATCTATCTCGTGCTCGTCCTCTTACGGAATAATATAATCAAAAACATCTAATGGATATGGAATGGGAAAACACAAAACACACATTTCGAAGTTCCTAACGTAAAGCGGCGAGATGGGGAATGAGATTATAGTAAGAAGAAAGATATTTGGTTAGTACTCTATCACATTCATAAGTTTCCAACATGTAATTATTACTTTCCCTCTTTGATGCATTTAGATTGAACTTGTAAAACGTGTTTGTAGCTATTTTCTCTGTTAAGTTATGTTTCTCTGCCACCTTTTTTGGGTATTTGCATTGTTTTATATGCTGGTTATTCTTTGTTTATTTTTGCTGTTACTGTTGCTGTGTTGTTGTTACTTAAGTAATAAAAAGTTTTTTTGAGAATATTCAAAAATTATGTTGAATAAAGCGCCTTATCGAGTTAAATTATAATTATATGGGATTTGAATTAAAAAAAAACCTATTAAGGGTCCCCAAAACTGATTTTCATCGTCTGGGCATGCCCATGGCAAATCTGTCCAGGCATTGACTAGGCATCGCCCGTCACAGTTGGGCAGATGTGCCATGGGCAAATTCTCGGCATGCCCTGGGCGGGACCCTTTCCCTGAATGAGTGAAACGCTCTGTTCTAGGCAACATTGAAAAGAACATAGAATATATAACTTTAAGTCAAACATCCTAGGATTATATATTTCACTTGAAATTTCATTTTTTTCTTCACATATGTTCCGTAGCTCGGATTGACAGAAACGTGGTTAAACTGTCAAGATACATTACTGAGAGTTAGATAGTGTACATGTTGCTCAACATGAAATGTCAACTCAACCGAAGATTTTGAACTCTTGGAATGAAAAAGGTTGTAAATTCACAAGTGTGCTGGTGCTGTGTATTCCCTGTAATTCAGGCATATTTATGTATGACTTTGTCGATGCGTATTGATGTTGTGATCTTTTTCTTGAAAAGGACTCTGTTGGGGGAGGTTAAATGTATAAATCAGTCGGAAAACTGTGTTATGTTTGCAACAATCACAGGAATAAAATGTTTTTTTTCACGAATTGAACATTCAAAAGTAGCAAACTGATTTACAAAGTCGTGTCATGACTTTGGCTAGAAGTACTACCGCTTTCATTTCAATTAGACAATATGTATCACTGGTTATTAAAACCGGAAACTGGTTGATAAAACATCAATGATGCATGTTGGTAAAGACAATTCAAGAAATTATTTTAACCTGATACTGAAAAGGTCAGTACTATGGGAAATATTGGATATAATTTCGCCGGTCATTGCAAGAAAATAAACAAGCTTGTGATGATGAAAGCCGTTAAAGTTTTGAAATTCTTGAAAGTCGAAGTTAAAATATACAAAACCAAGTTATAATATACGATACGTACTGCTGCGGCTGTACCGTGTTTAGTTCTGATAAATGTGCTAAAGTTAATTAATCTGTGCAAAATGATTTCTCTAGAAATTTGTTCATAACGTACCTTAATCTCACTTTATTCGTAGAGAGATACGTTTTATCTTGTCATGATGCAAAAAAAGTGACTGTTCAAATAGGTTTCAACCTTCCAATGTACTTTGTCTAACTATTAAGTAAAGAAAACAAAGGCAAACCTAAGTTGTTCGATACCAAAAACAAAACGGTGTCAACAATTGATGTCGACTGGCGGAAAGTACCTGAACCCGACGACCATAAAGAAGAGATTATTCTATGTTTTGCTGTCTAAACTGTGTTCAAACTGAAGGTGTATGAAGGCTGAAGGCGCGCTGAAACTTTACTGAACACTATCGCTTTTATAATTCAACTTTGTTCTGTTCATTTCATTACATATGCTATCGCGCGCAGCGCGAAGCGCTGTGCGTGATTTGTCTTTGGTCCGGCTAATTTGCTTAGACATTGTGGTATAGCAAATTTTTTTACTCGAATCACACTGTGACTCATACTTCCATCTGCGTTTTCTCTCATCCATCCTTATTCATCTTACGTTGAACTTGCGTGATGAATTCATTTTTCGATTTGGCTCAATTTGTGACTGAGTGACTAACGTTTTAATCTCATCCTGACAAGAAACCTTTCGAGACTGCTTGAGATCATTTCTTGTATGGTGTAGTTTTATGTAACCAGAAGGCGAAAGTTTATTATCAGGATTAGAACTCAGCGGGGGTGTCTACAAACGCTGCAAATGAACAAAGATGTGCCGTTTCAACTCACGTCTCCTAGAGCTACGCTGAAGTTCCTAAAAGACAATCTGTTTAAATCGTATGATAATTAAACTTTATCATTCTACATGTGTTGCAAGTACTGATCGACAAATCTCTCAAAGTAATGTTGATCGAACTGAATGAGATATATTAGCCTTCATAGAAACAACGATGATAATGTATAGTTAGACACGTTCCTGAGCATCGTTTTCGATGATTTCTAGACGGACTATGGGTACAAATTGGCTATGTTGAGGAATACAAGAAAGTAGAATGTGCAATGACATATGAAAAGAGAACGTGGGTTAAGCATTTCGCTTATTTTTACTCAAACATGTTTTGCTTCCGTAGTTCGAGAATAAACTACCCTACTCATGTAGTTGTACCTGAAATTACTAGAAAGCTTATACAAGGTACATGCACTTGTTGTACACTGAAATAGGATGCTATCACGAGATTGTAATATCAATCATGTTGTTGCAAACAGTTGACTCCTTTTGAAAATGTCGTTGTAACAACTCAACAAAACTGGTGCAAAAGTACATACCAGTTGTGTTCATTCGTCATGCTTTGCAGTTTGAAACTCGAAACGCTAGGTTTGTCATACTTTTGTCTTCATAACAGCTTAAATTTAGTATTTTCCCCTACTGGCTAATAAATACTATGAATCAATGTTTTCCCAGTGTCAATTGAGTTTTTCAGCAATCGAATATGCATATTTATACAACTCTGATAATTTTTACAACCCGAAAAACATGATGTAAAACGACGATGTGTGCATATCTTGGTTGACGGCCTTGTGGAGAAAGAACGAAGTTTATGATCAGTTCTACCAGTATGAAAACTCATGTTGCTGGTTTGTGCACAAAAAAACTAATTGTTGTACCATTTAAGAGTTACTTCCAACTAATAAGCAAAATAACCATACTAGCGATTATTCTGAGATATGTTGTATTTAGAAAGAACTACATACTGATGAGTGCTTGCGAATTGCTGAAAACATATTATGTCGCTTCATACAAGATGAGAAAATTCAAAATGTTGCGATAAACAAGATGTTCAATTGTTCGGGTGCTATTCTTGTTGGTAAGAACACATATTTCCCTACAGCGTGTGTTTATTCTGGAAATTTTGTCTCAGCTTGACAATGACTGTGCATTAGTGCGAAACCGAAATATAACCTCTCACCATTTTCGCTATGCTCAGCTCACTGAGCATAGCGAAAATGGCAGAATGGCTGATTAGTACGGAGTTCAGTGCTTTCGATCAATCTTTGAAAATTTCGTGAACGATCGTCAATTGCTTTAAGTAAGATTGATACAACGTATTCATGAAAAATCACACGAACGGGAGTTTCGCCATCTTTGCTCTTAGGACCTAAGTTTTTGAGTTATAAGACATGTTTGTGTTAGGTGAGTCTGAAGTGATAGAACAGTAAACGTATAAAGAAGTTGATATGAAATGTCCGCCTGATATCTGATTCATTTGAAAGTCGTGTACCGAGTTTCCGTACGATGCGCGTCTTTTATTAGACTTGCCGTACTTGTCGAGTGTATATTGTTTTCAGCAACCGCAAATGTAGCTGTAGTGGAATGATTTCTTTATAGGAGAACTGATAGTAATTTCAAAATTTGGGCATGCAAACTTCTTCAAAAGTCTCCAGAGAAAATTTTTGTTGCGAATGTTTTTTGAGTTATTATACATTTTTGTGCTCTGCAAACACCAAAATGAGCGTTGGACTAAACAAAAAATGAAGTTGGTATGGAGCACCTGCCAGATAAAATATTATTTGCTCAGTTTTTTTTTACGTTTTACATCTTTTTATTATCACTTTTCATATATTGTATCAAGTCATCGCAGTAGTAGAAACTACTGTTACTCGAGAAAATCGACAATTTTATAGTGTATCTCGCTATTTCCGAAGCAAACAGGAGAGCAATTTTGAAAGTTGTTCTCTGTAATCAGACTTTATCTATTTTTTTGTAACGTGTGGCAAGTTCTAGCTGAAGTTATTACAACAGGCAACTAACCCCCACGGATTTTCTATGTCTCTTGGATGACTGAATTATTCGATGCACCAGAGCTGCTGTTCATTATAAACTTACCGGAATTCATTGATGTTGTGAGAATACTTATGATGTTTGTATATTACATGTAATACATATGTGTACTCGAAACGAATTGGAAAATGGAGATGTTTCACTTGTATATTCTTTCTCACTTATAGTTTGGAGGTCTGCTCTGAAAATCACATTTGTTCTACAGTTATTATTGTGTGGGGGTAGTTTCTGTGCAGTTTTTCCAGAATATCGAATGGCTCTGCCTGAAACTGCGTAATGAATTATGTGTTTCGCAATTTGGGGTGATTAATTCCTATGCAGTGGTTGTGGTGATTAATGATGATGGGTTTGTACGTTAGAGAAACAAGGGTTGTTCGTTAGGTGTCATGAAATGACAAGTTTTGTTTACTCTTTGAGAATTATATTTAATATGTCCGGAGGTCGTTTGAGAGTCACATCGGAAAATACACGGGGTGTTTCCAAATGAGACTAAATTGCTCTCTGAAGGTGTCATCTGAAGTGCCAGGGTTTTTTAACTGCAAATACTGAACTGATTTTTTCAGTTGCGCAATCCGACGCAAAAGATTGATGGTTAACAAATGACTTTGGTCCGAAAGTTGCATACTAAGTAGAATGTGATGAATTACAATGCGTGACGCGATGTGGTTGAAAACATAAGGTGGTAATTCTTTGGGGGTGGCAATTCTATGAGGATTGCAAATCTACGGTGGCATTTCTGTTGCACTACAATCTCAACAATATAAAATATACGAAATTCCATAAAATCATCTCAGAAAACACCAACAAACTGACCTGGAAAGTTGAATGTTGGCTCACTGAAGATTAGAAGAGTTGCGAGCGGTAACCTACTCATTTACCAAAATAGTGTTCCCTTTGTTTAATTTCGCCTTTAACCTACAATTACAAATTTATTAAAATAGGCATCGTTTTCCGAGAAACCCAAATTATGTATGCTGCATTCGTGTGGGCGATGCATAGTCATGAGCTTCTAGTACACTCAGCCAGAAATTTATTTGTTCTTGACTATTCAGATCATTAGTAAAACCTCAGAAAGATAGATGTTCAAAACGCTCTCTTTCTGAATTCGATTAATAATTTGATACGAAAAACTCTATGAGCAGAACCTGTGTTTTACTTTTCACACAAAAATATCAAACTTGTCTCCCTTAGTTTTTATTTGCGAGAAAACGCAAATCGTCGAATTTCTCTCACGATAAGCGTTGTACTTGAACTTCTCGAGAGGAGAGCTCCTGTTTTTGCGTACGGATCAGAGTTACGACGTCAGCACAACTTCAACTAGAGAAGCCTCGGGGTCCTATTACCAGAGTCTAATTTGTCTATGTCAAAATGCTGCCCTGGTAGGTAAAACGCTGGGGGTGAACAAGTGGATTACTGTACTCGGAGGCAAAAAAGCCGAAAGTGGACCTTTTTTTCTATTTAGCGAATCCTCCTGTTGATGCATTTCTTTTGTAACGCGTCACGGAACTGAGGCCTCGTTAGTTTTTCATTTGTTCGTTTAATGTTGTGCAATTTGAAATTTGGGAAAGTGTCAAGCTCTCAGAACTCTGACGGCAATTCGTACAAAACTACCCCGATTGAGTTTTTTCTTGCTCTGCTAGTTGTAACTCCACCCTATGTAGGCCTCATGGCCAAGTACACATCCGATGGTTTCTCATGGTTTTTCCCTATGGGATAAGTAAGTTTTTGCAGTTAAAAGGGTAGAGATAGTTTCCTACGAGAAAATTGATTCCGTAGAGATGTTTTTCCACATAATGGACAAGTGGCGATACTTGGAACTGTAGATGTGTACCTACTTCAGGCTCTCGAACGCTGGTTCGAGTGCAGCACACGGCAACATTGGCTCAGTTGCATTTTTCAGTGGCCTAATGGTCAAATTATAAAGTAAAAAAGACGTAAGGAAAACGAGGTACCAGTTTCATTATTTTGGTCAGGTATACGTTAGTTTGAATTGAAAGTTATACTTATCGGTTTCTCTTAATAAGCTCTTTTATATTAACTTTCCTTTCTGCCCTCTTTACCATGTTGTTAGGTAGACCCACTACTCTCTTTCACCACACCTGTTTACATGTCCTACGGCTCACCAGGATAGTGCAATCTCACGTGTGATGTGACCTTCGTATTAGCTTTTTTTCAATTGTATCTCGTTCACCTTCTCAGGCGGTCGTTGTCTGAATTCTCCTCCATCAACAGGTAGTCCGAATTTCTCAGCAGGGAGAGGTGCAACATACTAGTTCTGCTCATATTAGTTAAACGAAACTGCTGTTTTCAAGTGTCTCTGATTCTGCAAATAATGCAAAACTGTATTGTATCTAGGTTGTAGCTTGCACTCTATGTGCCAGTTTTTTTATATCCACTCGCCGATGTCATCTATAGTGCGTGCCAAATTTACAAATTTCGGTCTCTAGCCGGGATCGAACCTGCGAGCAAAAGTATCGTAACAGGACGCTAACCACTACGCTATTAGAGCACATAACTAGCAAGCTTTGGAATCGAGGACATGTGTGCGTACACAGCGGAAAGTAAGATATACAGTACCCTTTCGCCTTTCCGTGGGCGGCGACTATATAAGTGTTCGTACACAGCACAAAAGTATAACTCCGTCTTCTTTGAGCGACAATTCAATGAAATGTGTATGGTAGGGCTGTTCATCAATTCCAAAGTTCAATTCCTCTTCCAATTCTTTTCAAATTCTCGAAAACCAATTGAAGAAGAACGATTTTGTGGTCCAATCACAACGCGTCAGTTCTCTAAACTGCAATACATTTTTCAATTAAAATTTAAAGGACCTTCGAGCCTTTGACACGGGATTGGTCTACATAATGGTCCTGCTTTAATTCCAATTCCAATTCTTCTTCAATTTCCAAAACCTACTCAATTCCATTCCAATTCTAATGCAATTCAAAATTTCTTCAGATAAAAAAAGGCCGCTCTCTGAAATGCCCAAACGAACGTCTATGGATACTATCAATAAAACAAATCCACAGACTACTAAACCACCGACAAATGTGAGCAAATTTTTGTGAACAGAATATACTAAACACACATAATACATATAATATAATACAGTTTCACAGTTTGAATGTGAATAACAATTTATGTTTGTAGTTGCTCGGGCAAGTTCAGCATTTTGGGCAATCAATCTTGTGTGATAGAATTAAAATACTTCAATAAATTAAAATATTGACGTGAAATTATTCATCATGCACGTGAGTAAAAAAACTGACATAAAGTTAGAAACACAGTCAATTCTAACTAATTCTAATCAATAAATTCCATTGGGATTGATTGGAATTGATTAGAACTGATTAGATTTGATTGTGTTTCTAACTTCATGTCTGTTTTTCCACGAACAAAGAAGAAAAACAGCGTTTATTTTGTTTCCATTGAACAGGAGTCATCAGCAACAATGACAATTTAGAATGGGTAAACTAACAGCAACATGGGGTTGTATATGAATTCTGAATTAATTCCGAGGGAAAATAGGGTCAATTCCAATGCATTTTCTATTTAAAATGTTCATAGCTGTTCGGACAATTTTTCTGAAGTTTGTTTCAGGGAGTTCCCAGTGAACCTGCCCGCAATAACAAGAGTTTTCTCAGTGGCCTTCTCAAACCGTTCCGCAAGACTTCCACCAAAAAAGTACTACTTTCACATATTATCTGACTTTTTTGGCTACTGGAAACAAAGTGTATTGCTGTTACAATTTTTCCTATAAACGACTTTTAGATGGTGAAGATAAGTTTTTTAAGGCGTTCTCAGAACAACCTAGGGAGCATCTATTTTTTCTTAAACTCCCCACTAACCCAAACCAACACTATACCAAATTTTATGTGACCCGATTACGGTATCACGAGCGCTCAATGAATCCTGTACGAGAAACACTGAACTCAAAGTCATACCAACTTTTTTGTTGAGACCTGGCTAGGAAAATAACGTATTAATCTTTTTTTCACAAATAGAAAAACCTAATGTTTGATTCATGGTCATTGTTGAATCATGGTCATTGTCACACGTCAGTCAGAATGGCAATGAAGTTTAGCTGGTCCGTATTCTTGCTGGGAATGAAAAATATTTTGTGATGTTCGGCACAGCATAACATTTGTGTAAGAGAAAAGACGTAGTAACAAAAAAAAAGTAGATTTGTAATTGGAAGTATAATAAGGAGAATTGAAAAAGTGTTTGTTTCGTTAAATAACACCAAGATCGAGTAAACATTGAGCCACAACCGGTTACATGTCTTAACCTGTACCCCACTTGGTTGCCTTTAGCGACTCGGAGAGGGTCAGGGAGGCTAGGGCTAGGAAGAAGTTAAGTTATATGTAAAATGCGAACGTCAGACATTTTCTCGTAAGTAATCAATATATATGAAAAGTTTATTATCGAAAGTTATGTTTTTATCCTCTTTTTCTTCAGGTGAATAGTTTCGCTGGTAATTTATTGACTCAGAAAGTAATTGAAAACGAAAGAATGCCAACGAGGATTTCTTCTGAGGTTAACCGGACAGAAGTATCCGGTTAGTTGTTAGTGATGTTCGAAAGTTTTTGTAGATTTTAGGA
This sequence comes from Litoditis marina, assembly GCA_964036275.1. Classification (NCBI taxonomy): domain Eukaryota; kingdom Metazoa; phylum Nematoda; class Chromadorea; order Rhabditida; family Rhabditidae; genus Litoditis; species Litoditis marina. Next base: position 23,537,719 of record OZ038435.1, on the reverse strand, counting down.
TCGAATTTTTGTACTCATTTTTTCGTCTGCAACAAACACAGGGAAAAAAGTATGGTGGTCGATTATAGCATTTGGAAAGCAACCGAACTGTCTTTACACATGCAATCCGGTTGCATTTTGGTTGCATGCAACCCGTCTTTACACATGCAATCCGGTTGCATTTCGGTTGCATGCAACCCGGTTGTGCATTGTATAGTTTATCAGCCAATGGGCAATATGAACAGGATCGTACTACTATTCGTACACCAGTTTACAACGCACGGAAGGTGTAAAAGTAGGTTATCAGTTCAGGGTGAACAATTGTTTTTATAGTTGCACGTGTGTGAGTATTAACTAGTGTGAAAGGGGTGGTATCGCCCTGCTTAGGTTGCCCACTGGTTCACGACCCAACTAAACACTGCGTTGTTTCATTTTTGTTCAAACCGGTGAAATCTAACGGAAATCATACAGACAATATATATACTATAATGTTTTCGGTTAGTCCCACTTAGACAATCATCATCTCCATTTACGGAATTTAAAAATTGTTACAATCAATGTTTGATGAAGCGATGTAAAATTGTGTGTTTCAGTTCGATTTTCGTCTTCTGTACTACCGTCTCGAAGCATGAATGTTTGGCAGCATATTTCTGCTTTTAATACAAATCCGGGAGATATGATTAAAACAGACAGAAGACGTGGTACGAACTGTGGCAGTTTTATCAGTTTTCTCCGACTCATAAAAGCCTTTGATTAGTCGGTTTATGATACTTTGACTTATGGTCAATCAACATTGACTTATGATAGTTCAATTTCCCCGCTTTTGACTAAGAAGTTGCGGTTATGGAATCGGAAATCGAGAAAACGTACAATATCCATTTTGAACGGGAATACACTTTCACTGCTGATGTTATTGCCGTGAAGAAGATATGTGTTGTAGGCTATATTTATAGAAAATCTCTGGTTTTCATCAACATTTTAGGCAAAAATTCATTCCGAAAATGTGGTTCTAAGGCTGAAAAAAACCTTGAGATTCGGGTCTTCGTGGTTAAAGAGATAGGAACATTGGTTGACACAAACCGAATAACTCGTGTTTAGATTGTAGTAATGGGGTCTCGGAAATGGCTCAACCGGAGAAGTCAGATAATGTATGTACCCTATGAATGTTCAATTTCATTTTCGGGAAAAGTGAGTGTCTTAAAATCAGCAAGTAAATTGTTTTGTCTCAGAGATCTCGGCGTTTATGACCCAAGTCAGTATTTCCACCGAAACAATTTCCACCATACTCGCGAAAGGATTATACGATGCAGTTGCCGTCGATTTGGAATACGGGAAACCGGGTACGTTTCTCAGGTCGTGGTGGAGCAAAAAAACTAATTTTTCTTTCAATTTTAAATAATTGCGACTAGCATCGATGTGGTCTTCGATTGTGTGTATTGTATAAACACACAATGAGTGATTGCTCTTATGTATCTGCTGCCCACAAAAAGTGTTTAGACAACCTTATTTGCGACCTTAACTAAGGTTGTAAATCATAAGTGAGGTGTGTTCTACTAGAAATGTTCACGATCCAATCATTTCCCGAAGAGGTCAAAATAAGTTTTTTCATGGAATGCTAGGTGTAATTCGTAAAAAGTGGGGGACCAGGAAATGTGTGAGTTCTGTTCGGTTTCACCGTTTTCAGCAAAAAGTGAACAATACGATGTTGTGAATGAGTGTGCAACAAAAATAGAACAATACATTTGTTTGCACAACGGTTCACAACGTACTTACGTAAATACACTATGCACTTTCACACCTAAAATTACATTTTTCTAATTATTTTTTTGTGAACCGTTGTGCAAACAAATGTATTGTTCTATTTTTGTTGCACACTCATTCACAACATCGTATTGTTCACTTTTTGCTGAAAACGGTGAAACCGAACAAAACTCACACATTTCCTGGTCCCCCACTTTTTACGAATTGTTCTCTTTTTGCTAGTTGTACTAGTACAACCATTCCTAGATTAGAACAAAAACAACGAATTTTGAAAAATTGATGACTATCAAACATCCTGATATCTAGATGAAGTTTCGAGTTTTACAAATGGGTTTTTCAAACAAAAAAATTTTGAATTTTTTTTTAAATTTTAGATCATTTCACTCGTAGGAGCCTATATTTTTTTGCTGCTAGGCGCCACTTGGCGCCCGCGCCAGGCGCCATAAGCAACATGACATGACCAAACTTCTGGCGCCGAGCTATATTCGTGGTTCACGCATGTGTTCCAAATTTTAGCCAATTTGGTTCAGTGGTTTTTTCAAACCTATGCGGACACCGGACGGGAGACGAGGGACGACGAACATTTTCATAGCACGAGAGCACAGTTTTTCCCAAAGTGAACCGCGATAAAACCTTCTGACCCATTATCTATGGAGATGTCAATTTGAAAACGCCAATTTCTTATCGGAAAGCCCGATTTCTAATTTTGGCGCCAATTGGGGTCTAGAATAGGCGCCGTTGGTAATATGGTGAATAACAAACCTCTTTAGCCTCCTTTATTTATAATTCATAATTGTCTGCAAAATACCAGTCAGAACAGTACTTCGCAAGTTTTTTTCTCATTTGGCGCCAATAGGCGCCCGCGTTTGGCGCCAAGTGTCGGCCATGGCACAATAGTTGGGGAAATAGCTAAAAGCCAATGTTAAGACAACTGTGCGAAAATAAGGACAATTTCACTTATGGGAACACATATTTTTTAGCTTTTGGCGCCTATTGGCGCCCGCGCCAAGCGCCAGACAAAACGTAAAAAACACCAAACTTTCGTCACCGAGCTAACTTTCAGGTTCACACAAGTGTGCCAAATTTTAGTCAATTCGGTCCAGTAGTTTTTTTTCAAACCTATGCGGACACCGGACACCGGACGCGGGACGAGGGACGAGGGACAACGGAAAATTTCATAACGACACGGACTCATAACTTTTTCAAACTTGACCGATTTTTCTAATTTTTTTACACAACATGTATTTCATAGATATCTAGCTCTCTTTCTTTAGATTTTGAAAAATGGTTTTATTTGAAGACTTTTGTGGTTTGAAAGCTAAAAATGCGATTATTCAATTGTTCATCCATATCAAGCTCGGTCAAAACCATCAAACTTAAAATACATACCGCGTGAACAAATATTTGAATAACTGACAAAATGACACACATTTTGTGGATATGATTGTGTACAGGGATAACCAAAAATTGCCGCACATACGGCCAATACGACCTATCTTCCTTTGGAAGAGAGATCAAATGAAGAGCGAAAAACGTGCCAAATGGTATCACGAAAATTGCAAAACTCTGTAATGTTTTGAACTTTTACGTGGTATTTACGATCACTCTAGCCGTTTTTTGTTCTGTGACACATGTTTCACGTGTGCAACTTGTGTCAGCTCTGTTTGTGTACCAAATTCCATTGTGTATTTTTACAGTTTCGGCGCCGGCCGAATATCTTTTCCGAGAGATAATGAACAGCCCCACCAGTTATCAAGAACACTTCAACTGCGACTCTGAAAGAATTGTAACAAGGACGGGAAAACCAAGTAGGTTGTGGGATGTACTGTAATCTTTAGTTGATACTTGTTTCGGCGTCTTGATAAACTGTTGTCATACAATTATGTGAAAATGATTATAGTGCACCTTAGACAGGAAACTTTACTTGGCTAAGCTTTTCTAAGTTCTGCTGTGTTTCAAGTTTCAAACTGTGACGTACAGCACGGATTGCGGTTGTTCATAGATTCGAAATTTCCAGTTTACAAGTTTAATTAAAAATTCGCGGTTGGCGACTTTGAACTTCAACATACTCTTTTTGAATGACAGTATATACATCCGCTGCCTTTAATGAGAGATGACTAATGACACGCTATACGGTCTGAGTTAACCCGTTTATCACAAACTTGCTATTACCACTCACTTGGTTATTTAATCAGCCTTTCTATGAAAGAAGTCAGTTGATGTACGAACAGTACCGACTGAAATCACACACCAATAGGGTGCAACAAGTCAACAAGTAGTAGTTCGTTTTTTATTCGTATACGTACGCTTTCACGATTTTGCATAAAAAGACCGCTTTTCGTTGGTTAGGTGAAGAACGAATCCAGGTCAGGTCTTAAATTTTCCTGGCTATTCGGATAGCTTTACTGTGGTGGTGTACGACTAGAAAGTGACTGTTTTAGGCGTGGTCATGGTTAACAGAATTTATGAAGACGGTCCGTGGCCACTGGATCGAAGAACCCGTAATGGAGTGGGATGTGCTTTGAGGGCAGTTGCCAGATCAGCGAACATCCAGAAGATGGTGTGTAAAATTTCAATCTTTGGCAGGCCATTGACACGCGTTAGGCTCAGGCAATTCCCAGCCAATTGGCCAGCCACTTTTGTAGCGGCCTCGACGAGAGAGTGTGCAGGTCAGATAGACACAGAGTGTCTCAGCCTGTCTGCGCCTCATTGACCTGCATGCTCTCTCGTTTTTGTAGCTGGCCAATTGCAGAAAATTGGCGCTAATCGTACTGAGGGTTCGGTGAAACATACTTGGCAGGGCCTTACAACTACGTGAAACTCTTCGGCGAGCCATTGACAAACATTAAGTTAAATAAAATACGTCAGCAGGGCCTTACAACTACGTGACACTTGTCGGAGAATCGTTGGCACTTTTTAATATCAACAATGTGGGTTGGCAGGCTTACCTTACGTAAAAATCTTAAGCCTGCAGTGGTCATACATTAATATAGTGTGGTAAACACAATGTAGGCGTATTTGGTATCATTTTTCACGAAATTTTTTCAAGATATACAGAATACACAACTGTTAGGCGCCGCAGGCGTCTAGTCGGGTAATATACACAATTTAACGTTTCGACTCGACCTCACGTGTTCAACGTTTGAGTTTGACCCGTGACTTTGTGCGGGGTCAAATAGTTTACTGAAACCAGCACGTTTTTGAGTTTGGCTACAAAGTTATGATGTAAGTTGATTATGAGCATAAGCCATGTAGTTGTAGCCACAATAACCAGAGCTCCATTTTTGATCAGTTGTTTGGCATATTCAGATCCACAGTACTTTAAGGACCCTCCTCTCCCTCCCCAACAACTCTAGATGAACAGATGAGTATTGACTTTCACTTTTCAGGTACTGTACCCTTTATTCTGTCGCAACTCATCTGAATGGAATAATCAGAACCTGTGCCACGCCCATTTGTGGAAAATGGTGTCACATATGATGGAAATGTATTCCAGGGATACGGTTAGTGCACTTTTGTTGATTTTTCCCGTGCAGCACGGAAAATAAGTGAAAAATGCAAATGGGTATAGTAGGACATCAGTCCTACTGTGACCTAACATGCACGAGTAAGAAAGCTGTTAACATCATCTTTATCATTCACGTAGTTGGAACAAACGGGAAATTATATGATTAAAGGGTCGAAACGGTTTTGAGTACATCTCTTACTGAGCATATTTACTTAATCATATCTCAAAACAGTTTTCTATTCACATGCTCTCTAAAATCTGAAAAACTTCAATTTATCAAAAAAGGTTCCAAACTTTTTTTTTCGGTTCCAAATTTCTAATTTAGAACGTGTGGCATAAAGTCGACATAATATACCGTTTTTTTTTAAATTCCAGTTGCAAATACTAGTGGCCGGAATGACTGCAGAGAATATCGAGGCCTTGAAGATGTCGTACGACCAATATTTGTCCCAGAACATGACCCTTAATCTTGAAGAGTCTTAGACAATATTGAACAGCTAGATTTCTTTTACTTTGTACTCGTGTTCTCTCACTAACTATGTTGATCAATGTTTGGATACTCCACCGTAGCAAAGTGCAAAGTCGTGAAAGGGGTGAGCTCACCCTGATTGAGAGAAACTTTGCGTGTATAAGCATAATGGGGTTACCAAAATTGGGGCATTTTGTTACGGTGCCAGCTCTTTTACAGTCACTATGCCACAGTAGCTCGCGTTTCAACTAGTCAGATTATTAGTCAAAATTACATTATGAGATTTCATCTTACTCTATACTGATCACTAGTCACATCTATAAATATTGTATGGTGGTTTTATATTTAATCTTTTTCGAAATTCTCTGAAACCACTGAACTGAACATGCGTTTCCGAAATCAGGAATGTATGTAAATGTATTCAAACTGAACCCATGTTTTAGAAACAATACTGGAATTTTCGAACCTAAAAAAGCATAGAGCTCTTGTAAAACTAAACTTTGTACACGTCAAAGATCCGTTGTTCTAAAAAAAAGTGAACATGTGTACTTCAATTCAAAGTAATTTGGCATAACCTGGGTTTGTAAACGTCGACAAGACTGTTTGCGTTTGAAATTACTAAATCCGAACCCGTGTTTTCAAAATCTCTGAAATTGGAACGATCGATAGACATACGTTCAGTTAACTACATCCCAGATACAGTAGAATAATGGGGCGCACCATAAACTTACAGAATGCAGTGACAAAACTACAAAAGTTTCCCTTTTGTGATACAAAAACACCTTAACCCTCTCACAACTATGGATAACTCTCAACTTGAAGCGGATATTAGCCAAAATACATCAAATACTAGTATAAAAAACGAGTGTAAAGAAAGTAAAGATTAGTTTTGGATAAGCATGTACAAGAAATATAAAAGAAATATTTTGAGGAAAAGTCTAATCTCGCTCGGTTTAAAAATTCAAAAAAAGAATACCGAGTGTTACCGGAAGAAAACTTCTGACTGCGACTCACAATAATCTAGCTTATACTCCGTTGTTTTCAAGAGAAGCGAGATTAGCATTTTCCTCAAAATATTTTTATTGAACTTCTTTTATATTTCTTGTACATGTTTATCCAAAACTAATCTTTACTTTCTTTACACTCGTTTTTTATACTAGTTGAACTCTTTTTCTATGGTTACGAAGTAACGGTCATTTTTGATAAAAATGATATTTTTGAACAATAATCTAAACAAGGAATTTTATGTCTCTCTATTGGAGTTTTAAACCGCGCCATATTTCAGAACGTTTGGTGTAGTTGTAACCTCGCTCAAGTCATAGCAAATTTTGTGCTCCAGGCAGGAATCGAACCTCCGTTCGCCGTGCGTAAATAGAGCTTTTATCCGATCCGACATTCAGACATGTGAATAGGAATGAAAACCAAGCTGTACCCGCCTGTCATGAGATCTCCATTGGTAAAAGTCTTCCTACTACACGTTAAACTCTTCTTTCACTTTTATTTTCACAAAACCGGTCTATCCATAATTTTTGCGAGACAATTTTCGGTCGTCTCACACGTAATATTCAAATTTACGACACACCTGAAAAATACGTATACCTCAACTTTTTTATGGCTTTTTAACAGTGTAAGAAATTTCGGAATAAGTTGATTTTGAGCAAAACTATGTCCAGATTTGAGGAGGCGAACACTTTTGCCGCCGCCGCCGCCGCCGCACGGAAGCCATTTCTGCGAGACGTTGGGTCCTCTAACTCCTCTCAACAAATTTTTTCTTGGAACGTGAACTCAATTTCTTGTAGACGTGTTGCCCTTCAGGAATTCATGCAAATATCTAGGGAAATGGTCGACGTACTTTTAAGGAAATTGTAATAAACTGTTTTGTAATGTCTGCAGACCTTTGAACAAAAACTAATCTGCGCGATTGCCAAAGTAAAACTTCTTTGCCAAAGTAAAACTTCTTTGAAAATAATAACCGTATTCACGTAACGGTAATTTCCAGCTGCTCTTCGCCCTCCTCACCAGCACTTTTTTCTGCTCTAACCTGCCGAGGTAAGCTATTTTATCTTCTTGACTACGGGCACTGATCGTATCAAAGAATGTGTAGTTTTAAGCGAATGAATTGAGAGTTATGTAACGCACGGTAGGCATGATACGCTAAGGATGAAATGGTACAAACCTATCGCTAGTCACAAATAAGTCAATAAATATTGTATGCACAATACGGAGCAATCGAAAAGTATGAAATGCAAGAAACAAACGAATCACTCGATAAGTACCGAATGCACTAACTTACCAATCAACAGACATGAAATGTGCCAACTTATCAAAAGTTATCAATGGAAAGCACAAAACTCATCAATCAAAAAGTATTGTGCGGGAGGGGAGGTGTGAGGTCCCCACCCCAATAATTAACAAGTAGGAAGTGGGAGAGAATATGTTCATTAGAATGTAAATCAAAGTATTGAATCATAAAATAGAAATCCTATTCGTGTCGATGGACATGCGTCCCCTCTCCTCTTGTATTGAGCGTGGCGTCCCTTTTATCTTGTTGTTCTGTAAACATCAGAATCATTCAATGGCGAGATCTGAGATAACAATGGTTTCTCGATGGAATGATGACAAGTATGTGAAAGTTATGTGAAAGAGGAGAACTGAATAATAAGGATACTTCATTTGTGCTTTCGCAGGGCTGGACCTTTAGTGTTCTTACGCACTACTACTTATCAAATGCAAAAACAAACTGATGGATCAATAAGCACGAATTACCAAACCAATCGATAAGTATCAAATAACAAAACGAACCAATCAATACGTATCAAATGCACTACTGATCGGCCCATCCGAGTATGGGTTCATCGTACATATCGTGTGTTCGGTAGATGATCTGCTCGTAAACTATTTCGACATCTCTTTTTTTTCTCGGAGGGGAGAGGGAGGACTTGTTAGAGGGACCACCCTCCGACATGGCATGCTCACGCACACCGCCTTCAAAATCAATACGCATATAACACATGTATGTCTAAATGCTAAATAATCAAATAGACCATTACTGAAAAGTGCACTATTTCAAATCAATAAGCATATAATACGGATCATCAGTTCACAAATTCCACTGAGCAGACTATAAATAATCCTCTGTAATTTTACTGATTAACAATTTCAAGTGAAAACGTATCACAATTGGTGGTTTGCTGTCCCTTGCAAAAACCGGTACCAGCCAGCTGGTGGTCCAAGAGTCAAAGTGTGACTTGTGATAGGTATACTACTTCCACTAGGTTTTGTAAAGTTGAGCTAGATTTCGTAGAAATGTAAAATTTCGAAAACTAGATTTTGTAGAAACTTAAAATTTCCAACTCGAAAGTCGTTAATTTCCTAAACTAGAAATTTTGAACTAACTTCTCGACTAACAACTCTACTCGCCACATGCAATATATGTTGAAACTGCATTTGAGTTCCTTAGTGGTCTGAAAACTTTTGAAACATTCCAAAATTCACACTGCTTTCATACCTGTTGATCCTATAATACTTGGCGCTGCCTGTTCGGTTTGCCTTGCCTATTTTGAATCAAAACAGCGAGATTTTTCTGAGCTCTGGTTATTCCGACAAGTGTCTGTGTGAATATGAATACGTATTCATCTATTCATCACGTGGTACTTATTACATTCCATTGTTGCGCTCGGAGCCCCTCTTAACAATAACTTCTACCAAACCCAAACCTGTTCATTCTATCATACTTGGTGCGTTTACTTCTTACTCGAGCTACCTTTCTGAGCAAATAACATAAACTGAAATTGGTGTACTTTTTTTGGGAAATCTACCCTAATTTGTCTAGTTCTGTCTATCATTCTCACATATTCGTACATATTCGTTTACCTCACATTTTCTACGTTTATACGTCGAAATGTTTTGAAGCCGTTAGTTTTTCTCGGTTTCTAGGGTACGCACGGGTACGATTGAATTGTTGTGAACAGTGTGCATTCGATTTAGTGAGGAAGAAGTTCGGGAAAGCTCATTTGCCCATCTTTGATCCACACAGCACTATCTCATATTCTATCTCGTCTGACTCTCTGGTGCCCGCATTGTCTCTATATTTGAATTGCAATACAGTTTCGACCGAACGCGAGTTTGTAATCAACAGCCTAAACTTGGTTATTCGAAAATTGTCGACCGACCACGAAAAGCATCATACTTGGTATTGAAAACTGAGACTTTGTTCGTGAACATGAAAAGAACGCGAATTTCGCAATATTTTCAGATAGCCGGGTCTTGTATGATATATTTCCGGAATGAAGTGATACCTCGATTGGTGTTGGATAGAGGGTGTCATGGACGCGGTAGATGAACTCATGGGAATGATCAGGAGTGATTGTGTTGGGCGTAACAAGGCGCGAACCATAGAATATATTTGCGATTGATCGTAGAGGTGTAGTTCAGAAAATTGAATGAATAGTGTAAAATATCACTCACGTTATAATTGTTGAAGCCAGTTGATAAACAAAGGAGTTAATACTGAAGAAATCCACACCACTACTATAAATCATTTTCCGCACTGGAAACGATTAAAACGTTATTTGATACTCCGTCCAACGACAACATGCATGCATCGAAATAGAACGAGTCTCAACTGATGGAGGGGGAGACCATAGCCATGTTGTAGTTTGCGTTTTAGATCAACGACTGAAATGCAGTCGGATCAAACTACAAGCACAGCGGAATTAAACAACATGCGTTTTTCCCGAAAACTCTTCACGTCACATACCTTAATTATAAAGTCCTCTCCGAAACGAAACACAAAAAAATCAAATCAAAACATACAAAATAAATATTCATCTATCACTTCTCTGAATAGAATTGTACAAACATGACTATTATCTTACTTCTAAAACAACAAACGAGATACGAACAAGGCCGAACCACACAAAAAAGACCGGCTCGTGAGCAAAAAAGTTAAAGAGAGAAAAAAACATGAAATAACACGTTCAACAGCAAAATAAGAGTAAGGAGACCAAAGATAATTGAAAAATGTCAGGTACATAGTAACCGCAGAAACCAACAATTTCGCATTCACGAACCTATATTGTCATCTAAACCTAACCAAGTCATTAACGTTACGGGAGAAGTCCTAACAGAGTACAATAGACCAGACTACGAACCATAATCAAATTGTGAACAGACGAGTCTCCTAACTAGATTAACTTGCTTAACAAAAACTACATCAATTGAAGAGAAGTATCATCAACACAAGCCAGAAGTGAAAACTCTTAACAACTGGCTGAATATGCTGGCAAACACCACAAACTACAACTAAGAGGTCAATGATCAAAGATCAATCTTCTAATACTTGGACTTCTCGTGTTGATTCGATCCGATTCCGAATGGGCGGAAAACCATCTTTGGTCAGACATGCTCATAAAGGGGCAGCGATTGGCGCATCTGCTCAATGCATTCCACTTCCATCTGAAAGCAGGCAGATTAGGTTCAAAAGAGACCATACTACAAACTGGTGAGAAGACTGAAGGATTAGAAAACTATGGGAAATCACTAAATTACTGTTGCAGTTTGATAAAATAAAGTAAATCAGAGATTCCGACAGATATTCCAATCCCTTTCTATACTTCCCGGGGTACAATATTTTCACATTTCTACATTTCACGGTTGGCGCACAATACATTCCACTTCCGTCTGAACACAAAACTACCACTAGTCATGAAATTTAGCTATTCGCAACGTCTCTCTCTCTCTCTCTCTCCACTTTAAAGTGCTTTAATATAAACTTACGCATAGTACATGTTTTTTCATCAATCTCTCTTTCTCTCTCTTGATCGACAAAAGACGATTTCACCACTTTACAGCTGATGTATTACATTTGGTGGCGACCCTACTTTTCCCAGGAATCTTCATCCCGTAAAAGCCTTTGGTGGCCGTTTTCCAAAAGTTTTCTTAAATTTAATGAAAAATGTTACAAGAAAGAATCCTGCTCCTGCTCACCAAGGTCTTGTAATCTCCGGCAGACAGATCGCGTTTCATGCGAGTTTTCTCCTTCACCAACTCCCTCGGCTCGTCCTTTTCGTGCACGAAGATGGCCACCTGGACCTGAGATACAATTAATCATATCAATAATGTCAATAAATTCATCAATCAATAATATCAGTGAATCAATCAATATTCAACCGTCAATAATCGAAAACTCAGTCAATTACCAATAATCCCAGTCAATTACCACCAATCTCAGGAAACCATCAATAATCTCAATTGAATAAAAACTTATTTCTGCCTATTTGACAGGTTTGAATTAGAACCATCTCTTACAACTCAAGCGAACGTTCTCATAAAATCATAAAACATTAAAATGGGATAAGTAGAGAAAAACTAGAACAGTAAGTTGAGCTTGTTTATACAAGCAACGTGGTTTTGTATAACAATTTCTATCTCCTAGTTTTTCTTATAATTTAATATACACGGGATACCTTCTTTCCTTCCGGCGCACTTCTTCCAATTTTCTGCTCAAATGCTCGTTTTCCTTACAACAACTCGTTTTGAGTGGAAAAAAACTAAACAATCCCCCACTTCTATCAAAGTCCTAATGTCAACCAGAATCGTACTTTTTTCTCTACAAAACTAGTTGTTCAGTAAAACCCTAACCACCCACTATCACTTTAAAACAACATAAAACCCCAAAACTTTTTTAGGGTAAAAAAACCCATTCTACCCACTTCAATCGGTCTGTCGAGCGTTGATTTCTTGCCAGAACCGTCTGAATCGTGCCCCGAGGGGTTCTGGTCTCTCGAGGATACGGGTTGTCAGACCCTCCACTTGCTGGTGGAACTCATCATCTGGTATCGAGGCTATCTCCTCCTGAAAGCATAGTCTGTTTTATTCCTGCCAAGACTCGTACAGTAAGAAAACTGTATCATATAAATTTCAGTGTGTAAGTAGCGAAATGACATGAAAAACACGAAGATGGACAAAACTTTGACTGGCCCTACCAAGGTACGACCTTCCCCCTTAGAAAACGAAATTTCATGAAACTGCTCTTCTAAATTATAAAAAGTTTTATTTCTAAAATTGACAATACTGTCCACGTTTCTCGACCTTTTTAGCCCATACGAGACTTTAACTGCCATAAAGCCCTAACTGACCCTCAATTGATCTGGGAAAGCCTCGACCCGGTCCATAACCATATCCGGTTCTATTGGTCCCTGGACAATCACTTGGAGACCCAGGGTACCACAGTTCAACCTTGTACCGGTCCACACAAAGTAACCAAAATATCATGTTGCCAAAAAATCGGAGTCCTACGGTTCATGTTACGAATATCAACGATTTTTCTCATAGAATATTCAATTTTGAGTTGCTAACAAAACAAAAATCTTGCCATTCATAAGAATTAATCGACACTCAACTAGTTACTGAGATTCTACGTCTCCAAATGTTCAGTTTTTCCAGGTCGATTACGGTTGCTACCAGCTAGTTCTACTAAGTCAGCGTTCGGGAACTGCAAATTATCAAATAAGTGAGGAGTGTGAACTATTATACACAGCTTCGAGCGCGATCTTGCTCTATCACGGGAAACAGCTTTTTACAAAAATACTATTAAATCGCTAGTAGCTGTTCGATCAAACCTCTACCAGCGCACAATAATCACGACTTTGATCGCGGACTTGTGGGTTAGCATTGTTAGCAAACAAACAATTTTTCTAGCCACCAATTTCCAATGATAATAAGAAAATTCCAAAACCAACCGAGCTGTTCGTTGGTTCTCAATTGGTTGAAGGCCGGCTGATCAATTGGATCAACATTTGCACCACAGCATTGTCGCACGTGTTCTGAAATTAATGATCACATTGTGAACAGGATCAAATAATCAAAGTTGGACGATTATGTGGACCAAACCCGTGACATCGGTCCTTTAAATGCAATTGAAAAATTTATTACAGTTTAAAAGACTGAGCCTTTGGGATTGGACCACATAATCGTCCTTCTTCAAAGGACCAATACGTCGGGATTGGTCTACATAATCTTCCTTCTTTAATTTCGAATATTATCGAAATAGTAGAATGTTTCATTGTTAATGTTTTCCAATATGCGAAAACCATTTGGTGTTTCAGCACAGACATTGGTGCATATGGTGCACTCTCCCCACCAAAGCATGTTCATTATTGATCGTAAAGACTTTCGTAAACTCCTTTGAAGACATAATGAATGACCCCTATCTCCTTCACTGTACAAATCTGCTCTAATACTATTTTTCGCTCAATTTTTGGTGTTATAGTTTGTAGATCAGATATAGTTTGTTGTTTGTTCCATCCACTTATAATCCTCTACAGTAATGTGCTCAAATTTCAAGACCAAATTCTAGTATCTTGGCTTTTCGAATTCTCTCCAAATTGTGTTATTGTCTTCTGTACCTTTACTATTACAAACTCTGAATGTTTTAAACCAGAACTATTCATTAGAAAAAGCCTCCTATATATTGGACGGATTAATATGGAAGGAGAAGGATTGGTGAAAAAGAGTATACCTCAAACCCAACTACCTCCCATTTTCAAACCACAGTACTCTTACCAAAGCTAGGACTTGTGGGTGTATGCTCCCGTACCTGTACTCCAGCCTGGAACAATACTTCAACAGCCGAAACATCATGAGTATCCTGATAATTACGATAGCAACCGCATCTCCTGAAATCACAAAGATTACTATTTAGTTATAACAAAATACCTCTTAAAAAAATATTGAATACATGCTAGTTTGAATACAGGCTAGTTTCCAACAGTCAAATTTTTCATTACCACATTGAACTCATATTTACATCATATAGGAAAATCCACAACTCGCTAGCGATCAGAAAAGTTCCGTCAAACAAACTAATTTAGACAAATCCAAGTTCAAAGATCAAAATACAACAAGAGAAAAACCTACCTTTTTCCAGCGAATGTTCCCTGGGAGGCATGTAATCGGTGTGAAAAAGGGGGCGGGACTTGCACGATGATCGAAGAGCTTCTGTCACATCTTTTCCAAGGTCAAGGGCTTCCTGAAAACGGGGACATAATATAGACACGTTTATGTTGCTTGTTGCAGTTTGATCTGCAATATTTGTAGTTTGATATTTACCAGTTCTAGTTCGATACGTTACAGTTGTAGTATATTTAAAAGTAGTAGTTTGTAGTGACGTTACAGTTGTAGTTTGATCTACAACGTCCGTAGTTTTATACGCAAAACTGCAAATAACAACTTGAACACAGGATGATCAAATTAAACTACAAATCCGGTAGTAGAAAAGATTATCTATGATTTAGGGCCCTATGTTCCTTGGCTGATCCCTCCCTATATATACCCTAATTGCCTCCCTTTGGTTATTTGATTTGAATATCGCGTAACACTTTCCTACCGAAAGAAACCCTAAACTTCTCGGAACTAAGTAAAAAAAAAACTACCGAAAATGAAAAACGTACTTTTTCGGTGGCATTTCCGTGAACAGTGGATAGCTTGTAGCATTTCTTTGCCGAACGCCTCTACATCTTCTACCGTAATGTCTACAACATAGACAACATGAAAACAAATTCAACAACAACAACAACCGACAATCCTCTTTCAAACGCCTCTAACCCGAGATGCAAGTAATAACGGTCGATAACATTATCCAAAGTTCGTTCGTTGGTTCATTCTTCATTGTGTTCACAAACTCGGATTATAGCAGAGTAATTTAAAAATAATGAGTTACCCTAAAGTGCCATGCATACTTGGCTGCGGGCGTCTGCGGGCGGCATATGATATAAGTATGGCGCCCCTGATTATTGATCAAATGTGCGGCTGGTGGCGGCGCTCGGCGTTTTGCCGCACATTCATACTTGGGCGGGCAAACGCAGCTGCGGCAATAATGATTCAATTCAATATTGCCGCAGCGGCTCTCTGCGTCTGGATCGATGAATCTAGTCAAATCATTACGAATGTTCTAAAAATCATTATTCAACCCATCAAGTAACTTAATTACAGTTAATTCAAATATATATTTGTATCCTATTTGATCTTCACTGCACCCGATTGTCAGTTTTTTTTTTCAAATCCGTTTCAGTTAAAGTGAATAGCCCTTTTTTTCGGTTTGTATTTGAAAAAAAAACTGTTTAGAATAAGAAAAAAAAATAAGAATTAAGTTTAGAAAGCTCTCGAAAAGAGGCTGATTCGAAAAGCAGTAATCTATTTCTATTAGTAAAAAGGGGGGGGGAGGAAGTGTGTGAGTTTTGTTCGGTTTCACCGTTTTCAGCAAAAAGGGAACAATACGATGTTTGGATGAGTGTGCAACAAAAATAGAACAATACATTAGTTTGCACAGCGGTTCACAACGTACGTAAGTGAAACCAATATACTTTAACGCTAAAATTACATGTTTCTAGTTATTGTTTTTTTTTGTGAACCGTTGTGCAAACAAATGTATTGTTCTATTTTTGTTGCACACTCTTCCAAACCTTGTATTGTTCCCTTTTGGCTGAAAACGGTGAAGCCGAACAGAACTTACCCACTTCCTTAAAATTGACGTGATAGGCGAAACTAGTAAAAACCAGCCTTTTCTCTTCCGCTTATTACTGTGAAAAATCTGAGTCATTACAGTAAAAACCAAGCCTTTTGTCATTTGGCGCCACAGTTTGGGCCAATAATCAGATATTTTACTCCAATTGGTGAAAAAATAACTGTAATGAACGACCTTGATCAATTAGCACAACTTCTGACGATTTTTTCTTCGGAACCCCTATCTTCAAATTTGGCGCCCGTTGGCGGATAACGGGGTCTATTGGCGCCGAATGTCGGAGGAATGTGAGTACCAATCCGTATTTGCCAACTATATTCATAGTGCTGACCTCTGTGAACATTTCCGATCGTTACCCTACTTCGCTAGCACTGTTCTCAATTGGTGCCACTGGGCGCCAGCGTTTGGCGCCTAATGTTGAACATGACACCAAATGTTTGAAATTACCTTACATCTACTATTCTAACCTATATGAAAAATTTCGGATCATTTCACTCATGGGAACCCAAATATTTAGGAGCTTGGCGCCAAAAATAAAATGACATCACCAAATTTTCGGCGCCGAGCTAACCTTGGGGTTTACACATGGGTGCCAAATCGATCCAGTAGTTGAAAAAACAATTTTCTATGCGGACATCGGACGAGGAACGAGGGACAACGGAAATGTTCATAACGACAGGAGAACACAACTTTTTTCAAAATTGACCGATTTGTCTAAAATTTCCACACAACATGTATTCAATAGATATCTAGCTCTCTCTGTTTTAAAATTTCGAAAAAAAAGTTTTATTTGAAGACTTTTGCGGTTTGAAAGCTGAAAACGGTCGTGCAATGGCCAAACCAAACACAACTCACACGCAGCGCTTCGCACTGCGCGCGATTTGCTATTCGAAGAATATTCAAAGAATTATTGGCATTTATTTGTACTTTATCATTTATATTTATAGTCCCTGTTCTTTCTTTATCTGGAAAAAACTTTCAGGAGGACAAAAACAAACAGAACTCAGTTTAGAAAGATTCTATTCGAAAAGCATTAATCGACTTGTAATTCAAAGAATTACTAGACATTTGAAGAATATTCAAACTATTATTAGCATTGACTTGATAAAAGACAAGCATTCCTAATAAGTGGAAGGAAAACCATGATTTCAACAAAAAGTTCGATTTTTTTATTTGTAATTCAGAGTGAGGGACAACCGCGCCGCAGCCAGCCGCAGACGCGCGTACATACTTCAACTGGAGGGCGTTTGCGGGCAAACCACTAGTTTACCCGCGCCGCAGACGCACCAAGTATGTATGGGACTTGATAAAATTAAATTAGGCGAACGGAAGAAGTTTGACGTAACAATCAGGCAAAAGACTAAGGACTGTGGGGAAAATAACCGATAAAAATCAGAGAGTCTATATTTTCTTTGACTATCCTTTGAAAAACTTCATTTAACAAACCTTTGCATACATTCAAATACAATTCATAAATAGTTGTTACATAAATACAATTCAACCAACCTTAGCACACGTACAACAACTGCTCCTAGCTCTAGAACCTATCAAAACAACAACATGTAGTGCTGGGATAGGGGAGCAAAGAAAAACGCAGCGGGTCTGAAATCATATCAAACGTAGGACGACTTCGTTAGATGATCTATTGTATCACCCGTTCTACTCACAATTCGAATCACAAACCACCCTACTTTTAACAATACTGGTGAAACCCTAATCTCAAACAAACCCTGTTTAGTAGTTTGGTTACTCAGATAAAACAGCTGATTTTCAATCAATTTCTGTGGACAACAAAGTAGCCTCACGTATGAATCATATAATCTGTTTTACGCAACAATAGCCTTATACTCTTATACAGTAAGATTGTAAATATTTCCCGTAAATTATTCAGTTATTCTAGGTATATTGCGAATAATTAAGATAACAATAATAAAAGTCTAGAATCAGAATTAATAATTACATAGAAAGTTTGAATAAGGGTTACTCCATTGAATGTGTGCGAAATTTTTTTGTCGATAAGAATCATATGTATCGCAAACACTTGTTAACGGCGTCTTTACATCTAGTCGTTTGACCAGATATCTCACGAGCACGGGCTGTTTCTCGTGTTAGCGCGCTATCTAGAAACAAAGATAACTAATATTTAAACATACAAATTGCTTCCGGGATAGTATTATGTGCCAAACGGAGTCAGTATTGAACACTTCAACACAATAAAACATTAGCAAATCTGAAGCGACAGAGGTTAGAAAAAGCTTGTACGGCGTCGCGAAACTGGACACCTCCCAGATCTATAGATCGCACACATTCAATTAAATAACCCTTATTTCAATTTTCTATGTAACCAGAAGTCCAAAAGTCGTTCAAACATGATTGATCTACAACGATTCAGGTTAGTAGTTAATGAATAAATAGCCTGTTTTGATTGAAATATTAACCTAAAAACATGTTCCGATAACTGAGGGTGTAGTAACACATTACACAAACCACGACTAATTAACCAGCAAAGATGAGAAAGAGAAAATCGATAAATTTGATCTGCAACGATCTACGTTGAACAACAAAGAGGGAAAGGGAACATAACTGAAGTTAAAACACACAAGGAGGGAGGGCATGCGGTGTAACGAGGCTTCTCTGCGGTGCGTGCCGCTTACTTTGATGTTGGTTCCGAAGGGACCGACGTCCAACTCGCACTTCAGACCCGCAATGTCCGCGTTCTACGTGTAATCGGCCAGCGAGTCCTGTAAGGCCAAAACTGAGCTAAGCTATTAAATCATACCACCAATACCTTTTATGAGATGGAAGGTCGTGCACCAATATTTAGAACAGTAGGGGTCGCGAGTTGAAAACTAGCGAGTTCTATACAAAACTGGTGAAGTGAAAACCAGAAATGTCAAAAATCGCAGTATTGAATCATTTTAGACGGGTCGCGGCTTCAAAATGAGGCAGTATTGCAAGCTTCCAGGAAGAATGAAAAACCCTTGGTGATGTATGTATAGAATTGACGGGAATGTATTTCAATCTACGGACTCCTTTTTGTCGATTATCGTACTCACACCGCACGCAAGTTGCCCGAGTAGCTAGAACAAATCGGGCTACTGCAGCCGAAAAGAAGAAATTTGTCTAGTCTTGATGCAGATTCATTACATTTCAGATTTCACGTGTTTAAATCTGAAAACAACCTGGTTTTTCTCGACTAGTCAGACTCTACTAGTAATTAGATCAAACCCACATGGAGATACCATAGATAGAACGACGCCAACATGAAGGTCCGCGGACAACGAGAGACGTTAGGGCCATTATGGAGACCTGCAATATGAGAGATATAATAAATATGTTTTCTATATTTTTGTCTGCATAGTCGCAGCGAATTTGCAGTATGTATAATATTTCCACATATAGAAAAGTATGGAATATCAGAAGAAAACCCATTGAAAATATCAGTTCACTGTTCCAGATTCCAGATCTCAGTAAGTACACGTCACAAACTACTCATTTTGGAAACTTGATAAAATTTTGGTGCCGATGCCAACTTTTAATGACAAACATCACTCCAACCAGCTTAGCCACACTCATAGGCGATCGTGACAGCGCCTAGAATGACATTTTCGTTTCCGGACGGACACGACCTCTTCTCATTGAACGATCGAACGATTTAACTACTATGACAAAAATACTGTTCACAGGTTGGGCTCAATCAGACTGGCCTTATCAATGTACCCAATTTGTGACTTGTTTATGTGTATTGTCATTTGCGTATCTGGTCTACTTTTTTATTTACTTGTGATACCCAAATTCCCAAATGATGTTTGTCGATCCGGACTCCTTTTCCGCCTACGAATGTTAATGTTCTTGCATCCCACTGCCATATTGTTATTTCTCTTTTTGTATATCACATGCTTGCATGTAAATGAATCAATCAACCAAAGAGAGTAAAACATGTTTTTCCCCAAATTAACACCACTGGACCTCTTGACCAATTATCTGTGTTTCAGTAAGACCATGATGAATGTGTAATGGGTTACAAAAACAGGTTCAACATGTATGACATTTTACAAGACATCAGGGTATTCACCATTCACCTAGCAGTATCACAGTATACCAGTGGTAGCTCTACCAATCATGCCGGCAACGAGACAAAATACAGTACCTTTTGACCGATTCTTTGGGTTTCAACTCGAAATGCGTGGAGATGTAGTCATTCTTCTCATGCAGATGCAGTGGATACGTTGTTTCGAGCGCATCGCGGAATCGAGACATCGACTCCTAAACTCAGAATTTTCTTCTCATTCTTTTAAATTTAAAAGATGCACTAAACGAGCGTACTTTACTTCTAGAATCTGAATTTTCTTTCTGATCTTTTGAAATAGATGGGAAAATGCACGAAACTAGCGTACCTTTACCTTTATTCCAAAATACACAACTTTCTTCTTTTTTCTAACAACTTTTCTTTCTTGAACAGAACGGGCGTTCGCGGCGTTATTTCGCCTACTTTCGATTTTCTTTAAAGAAGAGGAGACATTCTGTTAGCTTTCTACTCACAGGTTCTCAAATTAAAAAAAAAAACTAGGCACAATGTGCCGAAAAATCGATACTCCTTTCACCTTGTGGGACACATCATCGATGCGCATTTCCGTTCCGTAAACCGGTTCCGTGGTGTTTCCTTCCTTAAAAAACCACGCGGTAAATGAAGTTGTCCGTCGTCAAACGGTCCAACATCTCGTGATCAGATCTAGAATGAGAAAAGATGACCAATTGTAGCCACTTAACCAGACTTCAGAGTGTCCAGATCTTTGTTCAAGTTTCATCTCGATGCATGCAATAAGTCACGAGTTTCGACCGAAAAGCACTTAGATCAAACTACAAACACAGCCGTGATATGACAACATATACCGCTTGCTTTGAAAAGAGAGAGACCTATCCTTATTTATCACCCTTACAGACTGTACAACGTACACCCACTATCATTGATTTCGACAAAATACCGACTAACCAGGTTTGAACTCCGAAACGAGATATCTGCTGGAGAGAACATGTTCAAAGGGAACCGTCTGCAGGTCAGCGGCTATTTTCTCCACCAATGACATCGGGTTCTCCTTGCCCTAAAACAAGTGATCGTAACTGTAAGACATGTAAACTGCCGAGATTAGTTGAATTAGAAAATTTGAAATAGTTCAGTGCTCGAACACACTGTCATATTTTGTACGCTTGGCCCTATGAAAATAAAATTTGAGGTACTTAAATAGCAAAAGTTTGTCTCATTATGCTACGGCTGATAGGCAAAGACCTTCAGTTTCCCAGAAACATAAGAAAATACAAGTACAAACCAATGAGACCAAAAACCAGCCTTGAATCTAAATTTGGTGACTGCGACTCGCGACATATCTCTATTCGTCCTGAAGAACTGAATCCACTGTTGAGGGGCGGTCCGACGCAACATTCCAATGTAGTTGAAGACCAGTGAAACTATGTTCTCAGTGTGTTTCAAACCCTCTGAAATCGACATCATTATGACATGAAGGGTACTTTCATTTGAAAACAAAACTAATGTCTAGCCACAAAAGGTTACTAAAAAATAAATGACCCTTCTTGTGCCTAATACCCTAATTCCTAATCATGAAACCTGTCTTGGAGACTTAGACATGGGCTACACAAATAATAAAGCAACTTTGTCTCAACAGACAAATGAACGGTAAACGAGCTATTTTGATTCAAACTGTGACCGAATTACATAAAATGTTGAAAACATTCAAAAAAAAACTTCGACCGATCATGATGATTCAAGCCGTAGAAAGATGAAACACAACCAGCACTGAGATCAATCTGATTCTCGTAAACTGACTCCTACACTTCTATTTCCCCCGAAGTTTTGGAAAATATAGCTATTTTCATTCTTTTAAAACTATGAAATTTTCGAATTTCACGTGTTTTTAGTCTCAAAATAGACGGCATTTGAAGAACAACACAAAACTAACCAGCACTTGGATCAACCTAAATTCCATAAACAGCTATTCATCGCCCGTGGTTCGATTCGCCCGAGTACGCGAGTACATTCCGCTGACCCAACCGCGACGTTTTAAATCCGACATAAGGAAACCCGCACCCTCGTGGGCAATCAAGTGGGCTGAAATACTCGAGGTAATCTGGTGGAACTTCAGTAACTCTATCGAAAGATCCACAAAAAAACCTAAAAACAGATTTCACGTTTCGAAAATGAACTGTGTGAATAGTTCTGGTTCTGGCAATTTGGTCGAAGTTTACGGGTTGATACTCATATGGATAATGATCCGGCTGTGACTAGCCTTGGCCGAATGACTAGCATGAGCCGAGATTCTTAAAACAAACATCGATAAAGATGACGTAGTGGGAATCAGAGAGATAAATCAAACTATAGACTCAGGGCTCAAAGTACAAACTCATTATTTAGAAGACAACAATGATGACGGAACATTTCGTCATGAAAATGTGAAATTGCAGGTGAAATTATTGATACCAACCCTGATCCTGCATGTGTTGAGCTAAATCTGCATATTTTAAATATGGTATGAATAGAAAAGAAACGATGTACGAGCTTTTTAATAATTTTAAAATTTAGTACTCAGACAGGGCCCAGCCAATTGGCCAGCCAATTTTTTCAATTGCAGCCAATTAGCCGCTAAAAACCGGTGCATACCGTAATCCGAAGACGCTTTTTTGAGAGTTTTTTTGCATTTTCACGGTGGAATAGAGCCTACCGACTTATTTTCAGTGTTCTGACAGTTGGCAAAAAATTCAGAAATTGGACGAGAGCCGAAAATTTATCAATGATTGCCAACCGGGTTTTTGGATTTGCACGTTAAACCATCTCTCTTGCTTCTTTAACAGAACGAGTTAACTTGTATTTCGTCTGAATTGGATGTATTTCATTGTTATAAGCGATGTAAATCCTTGAAACACGACTCTGTGGTCATGACGTCGAATTACGAATTCCGGTTCGCCTCTTCGTTGCTAAATCTGAACAACTAGCGCCAATCTCTCTCAGTGGGCGAATTAGAGTTTCAGTAACATGCAGTCACTCTTCTTTACGGCAAATTCAAAACAGTTCAAAGTAAAAGAACGTCAAAAAATCGTGTGTTCAGTGCTTGAAAGCGTGTTTTCTTGAATTACAGCGAATACCTCTTTTTGCTCATTTAAGCGAACAAATAGAGGTTTTCCATGTTTACATTGAATGTCTACAATCAAAGTAGCCAATTTGGTTGTGAATAAAGATGATTTTTAGATCAAAACGCTCGAATTTGAATTTTTGGATTACGGTAGTTTCTAAAATTCGCGGCCCAACTCCGGCTAATTAGCGCCAACTTTTCTGAGTATGAGTGAGTCGCAAGCGCTCTCGATAACAACAGACGCGGGCGTGTTATTAGCGATGGAGCATGGGAAGGATCAAGGATCATTGCAGCCACTCAGAAACATTAGCGCTAATTAGCAGCGCATACCGTAATCCAAAAAATCGAATTTAATCGAAAAAGGCAACTGGATATGGGTCCCGCAACGAAGCCAGCTCTAAGGTCCCTATATATCTTGGAGCTCTTTACGGTACTGATAATATCTCGAAAAAGGAATGAAAACCATTCATTGAGAGTGTATGAATAGGTATAACGCATGAAATAGTACTGAAATGAGTATCTCGAAATGAATTCCCAAAAAAAACCTTCCCGAACACTATTTGTGAGGGAAAACACTTTTTGCCTCATTCGTGCTTGTCAGACGAAAATGATAGTTCAGACTAATGATGACATGTAATAATCTCAACGATAAAAGTTAAAAAATCCTTGATCAACTTGTATGTGTATTTTTCGAACATTTTCATTATGAAAACGCACTTTTGACTAGGTGACATCGCAAGAAAAATGCGAAATTGGCAGAAATTAGCAGCCCAACGTAAAAATTAGCACGCTAATTAGCGGGAATCTGTCTGAGAGCGCTGTTGAAAGCCGCAGCAGCCTGTGGAAATTAGACGTCAAGTGCGATTCCGTTTGGAAATAGTCGAATTAACAGCGTTCTTTCAATTCTAGTCATAATAAGACGGCTCAATAAAATAAGATTAATAGGATGGCTTACATGCTGCGTTATATACATTAATCAATGACAATTTGATAATAACCTATCAAAACAAATCATGATGCAGTGCTGGTCGAATCGAACTGTCGCAATCAGAACTCGCTGAGTCCGAACTCTCCTCTGTTGTGACATGTAGGTTCTAAAAGAATGTTCAGAAATAATGTTTACTTTTACGTAACTAGTGAAAAATTTGTAACAGTGATTGGAAATATTCAGTTTTTATATGGAGAACTTGTTTCTATTTGAGGAACATATGACATTTGTCTTTCTTATGGAGAGAAATGTACTAATGCCTCCCCCTCTCAATGGGTGTGGGCCGATTCCCACGTATTTCGCTACAGAGGGGGGAAGGGGTTGGGGTCTGTAGTCATAAAATATGTCTTTTTCATGCACATCAAAATTTGAAGCAGCACTTCTCATGCATGTTGTAGGAAAAACTCGACATAATGGGTTTCTCGTGATATTTGGTCTGTAGAGCGAATGAATGTTCACCTCGCTTTCCATGATTCTCCCTGAGTGCCAGTCAGTGAAGAACATTCGAACTTGGTCCAAATCCCACCTGAAACATTTATTCGAGGATCAGATATTCATTTTTCACTATGTTTCGAGCATATGATGATACGATACAAACAAGTTGTATATTGAATGTCAGTTAACCCTATACACTTATATGGTGGTCCACATCGACTTGGGCTTCTACACTAAACTGTCGCACTTTTCCAATATAATGCCAACTTCAAGTTTGTAAAAAACATTTGAAACACTTTCTGGAAAAAGAAATCTAAATTAAAATTTTGTCACCTCATATTATTGTCATTCGCGTGATTTTAAAATTTGCTAATCTTACTGTAGGGTTTAAGTGGGAAAAACATATTATACTGCTGATGTTACCGTTCAGAGTATCTGTCTGTCGTTCCAAAAACCAGTGGGAGGGCCTCTGCGGGCACCCGCTCGATTATCTAAATAGGACAATGATGAATAACAATTCGAGAACTACAAAATAGTGAGGATGATACCTGTGTTTTTCTTCGCTGTTCTACGTGAACATTGTTTTCCTTGATATAAATTATCTCCGGCTAAATGGCTATATCCTGATATCGCAACAAAGTGTCATACTAAGACAACCTTCATTCTGATCTACCTCGTCACTGCTTAACTGATGTTGTGCACTTATATTATCCTGAAGCATAGAAGGTTGTGGTCTGGATGTTTGTGGGTAGCAGATGAGTTTTAACTCCCACTTAGACTTTTGCTACGGTGCCTGAATTTTATACTTTTCCTGCAGCTAGTTGTATATTGAATTTACCTTCCGATTGAAGCGACCGCCAATCTCACTGTCACCCAGAAGAAGATGCGTAATAACAACACCATACGAAAAAATTTCGCACTGAAATAAGTTTTTATAAGAATTAGCTGTCAATGCGAGACATTTCATTAAGGACTCGTATTCTGGAATAATGATACAACGCGTATTGTTCTGGTAAATTTCAACAACAACAACTAATTCAAAAGTTGATTGGCGCGCCGCCAAAATTGTATTAGACTACAGAAAAAACTACATACACAATGCTCTTGTTCCCTGATTCACGGAAACTTTTAGCAATCCGATGAACTTCAAATGAATATTTCACATTTTTACATAAAGAATAGTAGACTAATCGAAAATCGCCATAAAAAACTACAGCTTTTTGACAACTTTAACTAGAGCGAACGGGATGAAAGTTGCAAACCCTGCTGATCGGTGAATTACACTATAGCTCACTTTCAGATCAGGCAATGCATTTTGCGGGAGCAGAGATTGAAAATAGCCGAACTGTTTCTGCCCCGGGGTGAGATCTTCCATTTTGGTGGCACACCCGAAGTCGCACATCTGAAACATACGACCTTTTCATACATTAAAAGTTGAAAGGTACACGTCGTGTTTGACTTGTGTGTTCATTAGCTTTCTCCGGACTATGACCGGAATGTTGCTAAGAACAGAGATATGATCAATGCTTCATCATTTCATGACTCATTTGTTTCTCAGAACTTTCACCAATGTACACGTCAAGCACGGTTAGCCCCTACAAAAAGCGCGTGACTTCTCATTTCTTAGTTCTACATTATTTAATCATAATAAAGGTGCCGTAAGATCAATGAAACATCTTCAGAACTATTTTATTAGGAAGAGGTTCCTGCTTCCATTCAGGTCGCATGAAAGAAGATATCACCTTCAAATTGCCTATTTCAGAGACGACGAAGTTGGTTGTCGAGATATCCAAATGGAGAAACTGCTCTCGCTGCAGATATTCGAGAGCCCTGAAGGCGTGGAAACTCCACCTGCAAGGTAACATTGTAGGTGAACAAAATTACCAGGCGAGTTGAAAACTAGGATTTAGTTCAATGACTATTTTACATAAACTGCGAAAATTATAAAGGCATGATTGAAGAATGGTGCTAATTAGACGACTGGCCACGCTGAGTAGGTGACTGG
Organism: Litoditis marina; assembly: GCA_964036275.1. Classification (NCBI taxonomy): domain Eukaryota; kingdom Metazoa; phylum Nematoda; class Chromadorea; order Rhabditida; family Rhabditidae; genus Litoditis; species Litoditis marina. Next base: position 23,510,910 of record OZ038435.1, on the reverse strand, counting down.
TACCGTTTTTGGCCCGTTTTGGGGTCGCCATTGTCTCTTAATCGAGAAATTGATATAGCAGCCTGATGGAACAATGTGTCCACTATCATGAATATGTTCTACTGATCGTTTTTATACTCCAAATACCGTCGCCTACTTTCAGATGTGAGAAAATGGCTTACTGCATGCCAGTAGAAAACGGTATACTTCCATACTGGATGAAACTGTGGAGAGAATCTACTCCCAACTCCATCATATAGAAGAGTGAGCCGACAGAGCATAGGTTTTCCACACCCAATATAAATGGACTTCTGAACGACACGCGAATAATTAACGGGAACAGTTATGTCCTCGAAAAACAGAGAGAGAGTGAGAGAGAGAGAGGAGAGAGAGAAGGAGAGAGAGGGAGAGAGAGAGAGAGGAGAGAGAAAAAGAGAGAGAGATGGAGAACTCACTTTTTCCTGTGCACCATCAAACTATATTCTACTAAAGAACGGGTTTCTGTTTTGAGGACGCCCAGTAGTTGTATTTTGCTCTGCACCTGAAGAGCTCTAATGAAAATATAGGACTGTTCAGCCTGAATAGGTTACAAAACGGGCAAATATGGATGTTTGAAAAAAAACTTGATTTTGATGTTTCGATAGTAATCTGGATACAGAGCTAAATAATTTAGATATTCAGCTTTCCAGAAACTATGAAGTGACGCTAACGTTTGTTCTAACTATCTTACTGTAGAGGTTGATAATTGACTGAAACAAAGTATACAAATTTAGTGTGTCATGTAATGAATTTGTTTGACTTTCTCGCGGTACAAATAATTGTGCTAGAGTACTTCTAGCTTTTAAAAATATGTCAATGTTTTGTTTTCCGCACACAACACTCTCATTAAACATTTGCAGTTTTCCCATAGAATGTGTGACTAATCTTACGCGAATGCAGAATAGTTATAAGTTTTCAAGTACTCAAAATGGACATTCTATAATGGTTGCTGAACTATAGTCGAAATCAAACTTATTGGGACTTATACAGTACACCTTCGGATTGTCCCAGAACTGATTTCCAGTCAAAACTTCTACTTTGTTGAACATAATAACAAACAAAAGCAGAAATTGATAACTTCTTGCCTAGTATAAGCATAGTTTATAAAATTCGAAAGTGTTCTTCTCGTACTGTCTCACTGTACGGTGTTTCCCTAAAGGTGTTGAGCACGCTTACAAGTGTTCACAGTCCCTAAGACGATACCTTAAAAGCGACCGTGGTTCCTTTGAAAGTCCCTCTGTAGACATACCCAGTTCGGCCTCTGGCGAACCAGTGCTTTTCCACTCTGACTTCATCTAGATTCAGTACCTTGAAAACGTCTATTATTCTTTACAAATTGACTAACACCACATACAGTTTTTCTCGCTCTCTTCTCACCACCATCCATGAATATTTTTTTCGAAAGTTTTTTCTTAGTCAAAATCAAACGAATATATATATATATATATATATATATATATATATATATATATATATATATATATATATATATATATATATATACTTATTCATTCGAACAAGGAGTTAACCAACTAGTAACTAAGTTGAAATATTGGGTTGAAATGAAGAAAAAAACTGATATTACTAACCGCAGCTCGGGCTTGGAAGAATGCCTTCAAGGCCGGTACCAGTTCATTGTGTTTGCGGAGAAAAGTCATCAAGTTCTTCAAATCAGGAGCTCTTTTCGCGATCTGAAGAAGTAAAGTACAGTAGGTGCCCAATTTATGAACTATCAACCTCATGTGATATTCGAACCATGCTCGTACGGGATGCAGCCGCTGGCATTCTACACCACATTGGCCTATGTCAGCGCTGTTGGCGAGTGGTGTATGTGTTCGTGCACAGCAAAGGTAGATATACAGTACACCTCGCCGTTCGTTGAGCGACAACTATAGAACAGATGTGTTCAAAATGAGAAAACTCGGTAGAGAAACGGTGGCTCTGGTAAGTTTACTTCCAGAATTGAACTCGAACATGTGAGCTCAGATACTCTGCTGCATGTACATGTTTGTTATTCAGAAAGTGAACTACTGAAAAGTTGTTGCAGATTGCGGTGTTGTGATGAAACAAAGTTAAATTTGTACTTTTCTATTGACTTCCCAAAGATATGCAAAGAATAAAGGTTGCCCCTTGTTTGCATGTCAAGTTCACATGATCGTATTCTTACCGGGAGCCTTTTTTTCTTTCGAAGAGAAACGATATTTGCATGGAGTTCCATCATGACCTGCTGAAGTTCGGCACACATCTGAAATGATAGTCGGCTTTGTTGCTAGTGCTTTCAAACAAATCTAAGGCCTTGTACAGAAACGTATCGGTCGGTGTCTTTTTCAGCACACGCAGGTTTCTTGTTCTAACATCCCGTCGTTATAAGAGTGTCGCTGAATACTTCTGTGTTATATTAGGAAACTTCGTTCCGTTGCAAACCGACCCCGGAAGATTTGTGTTTACCAAATCGTTCCTTCTGAACCTCATACACCGAATTTTCGAACAACCTAACATTGACATCTTCATGCAAAAAAAACCGTTCCGCTATAACCTGAGTTCCACAAAAATATAAAAAGCTCAAAAAAGTTTTTATATGTCTTCCCATAGACCAAGAACTTTCTGATTGAAAATTTGTGAAATTCGCATAACATCAAGCAATAAAGAAAGGGACATAAACATTTTTACTGTGACGCAACTTGACTTGGTTCATTTACGTTCAGATTTATTTTGATTTTGAAGTCTCCAATTCTGTTGTCGTATATGATAGAAAGTTTTGATATTATTTTTGTACTTCTACTCTATAGGCTATTTTGGGCATACTCCGTACGCAACCACCCTATCGGGGTCATTACGTAAGCCCTTTTTCTGAGAAAACGAAGCAAGATAAAGATATAAAAGTATATATTTTTGATAATGGTTTATCATTTGCCAAAAGGTCAGAGTGTTGACTCATAAGTGAAAATTAGAGCGGGACGGATGCTTTAACTTCGTTGAAATTGTTTTCAAACACTGAGCAGAATGAAAATGACTTGAAAAAACTGTTAATCTTTCAAAATAAATTTACATAAGTCGAACGCATAGAAACCTTAATAATCATACTGTAAAAGTCTAAATCTTAATAATCATACTAGATAAACAAGACTATAACAATCGAATCTGAAATGGAGAATAATCGTTTATCACCCCTATACGTTTATCGTAGCTGCCTGTCCTGTCGAGACTTATGCAGAAAGCTCATTACACCTTGTTCCGTTTTCGCGTATTATCGAGAATGATTGCAAATTTCAAATTTAGATATCATTCATCAACTCAAACAAAAAGTGTACAGGTTGTTTCTACCAAATCTGAAATTCGCAGTAGGAGTTATGATGATATTTGCCAAATCGAGCGGAATCACCTAGGGCTTGTTACTAATACTTACCGCATTGTGATCTTCGTCGAAGTCTTCAGTCGGCCAAGCTTCGTTCTCGATGCTTCCAGACTAAAGAAGTTGACTAGATTGACATTTTCTCGATCGTTTAAAAAATCTTGCACTGTATGGTTGATTGAGAGAGAGATTTTTTTCATTTGGGAAACAATACTTGCGAAGGGTACAGACGTGTGGAAGATTGCCAGAGCAAAAATAAACTCGAACTCGAAACTCGACTCGAAAAAACTCAAAAATTTTCGAGTTGAGTCAAACTCGAAATTTCTCAAAACTCGAAATTTCTCAAAACACCGAAAACTCGAAATTTCCCAAAACTCGAAAACTCGAAATTTAGCAAAACTCGAAAACTCGATAACTCGATTTTTCGCCAAACTCGAAATTTCCCAAAACTCGAAAACTCGATTAACAACCCTAATGTGCATGCAAGAATGAACAAACTGAAGGTAATATTTTTCTCGCCCAATTAGTTTTGTTATTTTGTGTATTGCAACCATACCTTTTCTAGTCGTGCCCAGAGCAGCTGAGCGGTTGACGGAAAAAATGGAGTGAGAACTATGCTCAACTTCTCCACACAGTCCCTTGTAGCAAGATTGTCTGAGAAATCGGACACACAGAAAACGGCCAGGGACTGAAATTTGAATAAGATGAACTATATAGCCAATCGGCATGATCTTGTGGGACGACTTATAACAGTAACAAATTTGGTTCATACCTTTTCCCTATGAAAGCCTACGTTGTGATTCATGGAAAAGTGGGGGCCCAACGACTGTGAGATGTGTCTTCTGTTGTGCGCCCCTTAGACAGCTACTCTCAAATGGAGCAGCTACTGCTACAAAAACCGAAAAATAGTAATCTGTTCATTACAAACAAACAAAAGTCGTAAAATATTTTCTCAAATCTGTAAACTAGAATCTACAAGTCACAGCTGTGAAAGAGAGAACAACTGTTGAATAATATAACAAACGTTATAGCACCTAGAATTGAAGTAATGACAAAAAAATGCCAACCATTGTGCACTAAACCAGGAACTCTATTATTGACTACGTTGAGTTAACATCTGCGATTCGTAGATTGTAGTTTACATGTTTGAGAAAATATTTTACGACTTTTGTATGTTTGTACTGAACAGATTACTATTTTTCGGTTTTTGTAGCAGTAGCTGCTCCATTTGAGAGTAGCTGTCTAAGGGGCGCACAGCAGAAGAAAAGTCTCACAGTCGTTGGGCCCCCACTTTTCCATGAATTTTTCTCTTTTTGTATACATGCCGTAGGTATGTGGTTTGATCTGTTCATCTGGTCTTCAGAATCCCAGAATACGTCATGTTTGAATGAATTTTCGTCGTGAATTGACGATTTTTAAGAAACTTTCAGCATTCGAAAACATATTTCACGTCAATTTTTTCTAAAAGTTGACGTCATCTGGCCTTCTGAATTCCAGAATAAGTCATATTTAGATGAATTTCTATCGTTAATATACCATTTTTAAGATATTTTCAGCATTTGAAAATATATGTGACGTCAACTTTGCACTTTTCAAAAATGCCGTCATCTAGTCTCCAGAATCCCAGAATACGTCACTCTTAGATTGAGTTTTACCGTTAGTTGACCCTTTCTAAGATATTACCATAATTTGAGAATATATGTGACGTCAACTTTGCACTTTTCAAAAACTTTGCACTTTTCAAAAGACGTCATCCGAGCTCCAGAATCCTCGATGACGTCATCAGTAGAAGACTTGCATCGAAACCGATGTCAGTCATGTCGTGGTATCATACTTCAAATTTTACTTGAATTGGTAGGACTGAGCTGAGTTAAAACGCAATTTCATTCACCCCGATAGAGAAGTGCGAGAGAGTGCACGAAATGAGAGACGCAGAGACATTTTCAAAGACCTATAACTTGATGAAAAATAATTTTTTTTTCGAAAAAAAGTTTGCGCCCCCAAGGTTTGAGTGGGATATCTATCGTGTCCCAAATTTCAATCAAATCGGTTCACACATAAAAATATTCCAGGAGTGCGCACCAACACAGACACACAGACAGATACACGGACGGAAGTTGGTGGTCTGCATGAAGCGCATAACGTCATAACTCGGCTCAAACTGAATCAATTTTGTTCAAATTTGACATAGCTTGTAAATATGCCATGAAATATCAACAAATCATGACAAGTTTTGATTTGCACGTTTGGGTCTTTTTGAGGGTGAACTAAAAAAAGTAAAGTGCGCATTAGCCGAGCCAAAGACAAATCTCGCACAGCGCTTCGCGCTGCGCGCGATTCACTGTCTTACTTGTAACTAGAAACTGTTGCAAAATTTACTTTTGATCACACACAAACATATTTCCAATCCACCTTGGAAACCCCAGAGGCGACAATTACAAATTAGACTGCGCTGAAAATAATGTTTTCAAAGCAGACATAAACCTCTGAATCGGATGAACTTATAGTGTAAGTCAAGTGTAATTACGTACCAGTGCCTCTCTCAGGGAAGTAGAGCCTCGTCGTGGCTGCCCATTGCCATGCTCGTCTTGACTCTGTCGAACAATTTATAAAATCTAGCCCGAATTAGTTCGGCCAGAAATTTGTCTTCTCTGATGTCCTGAAACAAATACGCATTTAACAGACATGAGCCTAAAGACCCTAACAATATTAAGCTACATTTTCTAATATTTACTAATATTTTTGTATGCTATTTGATGGAATCTTTTCAAGAGTATGCTGAACTGTTCTGCTACTGGAATTAAAAGTAAAAACTCGCGCGAGCTGTCTGATAACGTATGCTAGAAGATTCCGGCACCTTCATCCCATCCTGCGCCTCCTCAAACAAACACTATTTCTCTGCGCTCACATCCCGCCGGGATGTAAGAGACGAGAATTTTTGAAGCCGAGCGAGAGACGCAGAAAGAAGTGCAGTGCCGGAATCTTCTAGCATACGTACTTTGAGAGGTTGTCGTGAGAGAAATTCAATGGTTCTGGAAGCATTATTATTATTACTAAGCAGCCATACTATATTTGTGAAGTTGCAGTCTTCAGTTGACGTATTCTTTTATCGGTCCAAAACAACACGGTCGATTGTTTGGGACAACACTAGATTTCCCGCCGGTGAAATTCAAACAAGAGAATACGGGAATTCGCTACCCGAACGGTGTCCAAATCAGTTGGATCGTGTCGAGAACAAGAGCATGCGGAAGCATTTTTTCGCTCAATCTATTATTAGTTATCTGACTGGTTACAATGGAAGAATGCCTCAACGTTTCGAAACAATGCTCCACTTTGGACACGACTGCCACTAGGTCCGACAACACACCTGTCAGTGTATTTTTTGCAACGTCAGGAGCCTGCCCGAGCTGAATGAAAGTTATGAACATAAATACTAAACAATATTGAATTCATATAGAGCAGTCCGAGAAGTGTCTGAAGCAAAACATCATGTAAAAATAAGTAGCTCACTTCAGCACGAAATGACAACTGAAAGGTGTTCCGACGAGCATAGTTAGCCGGCAATCAGAAAAACTCATTCAGAATAAAACTCATTAAAGTATATCTCATTCAAAATAAATCTCATTAAGTACACGACGTAGAGAAAGCAAAAATCAACTTTCAAATTTTTTGGCATTCTTGAATTACTGACTAAAAATAAGTTAATGAGTTTCAATTCTCAATGAGTTTTCCAGTATGAGTTTTATTTCTGAATGAGTTTTCCCTGGTGCCTAGTTGCCCCATCCCAATCAGACTCTCACAGGGCCCAATCAGTGCTCAAAAGCATTGCGACAACACTGAAGCTTGCATTGTTGAACTGAATTCAACTACACATACACGGAGGAGTAGCAACCAATTCCCATATTGAAAATTATTTGAGGCCAACAATGAAAATAACGGGGTAGTAACGAAGTACAAAATTAACCGGGTTTAGTGTTGCACAAAAGTAAGGGCCTTCTAGAAGAGTTTCGTAGAGCTAGCTGCTTCATACACGAGCCAGCAGGCGAAAAAATTTGCTACTCTTTCCACTGAAAGTCAGAGTACTTCACAGTCACAGTAATGCGTTTATACGTACTGACCCAGGTTACTGCATTGGCAAAACTCTTCTGTAAAATTCCGTTACTCTCAGTTACTAACCCGTACTTTTGTTGACCGTTACTTTTTTGGTTCATCCTTGCCGCCGAAGTCTGGTCCGCCGAAAGTTGACTCGGCGCCAACCAAAGCGAAACTCCGACTCGGTCCGGTCTTACATTATCGTCTTTTTAACTACCCAACTTGAAACTAATTTTCCCGAACTCCGACCGGGGGCAGAGTCAGTTTTGTCGCACTAATTTGCACAGTGCGTTCTCACCATGGCAAAAAAATGTGCTCCATCCACTCCATAGTCTGCCTCAGTGGCTTGAAAAGACAGATCGTTGTCAACCTTGACCTGTAATTTCCAATATTACTTACTTTCTTTGAAATAATTTTTCACGTCAGATATGTGATTCAGGTTGCTCATAGTGCTCGATCTAGTGCTCGATCGAGCACATCACTAAACAAGTTCAACGTGATGTTCGACCTGTCTAGAACCTTTATTAATTTACTCAGTTGTACGTCGGTAAACACGGAGAGTGCCAGAATCAGACCGTATTCGATATGTGTGATGATCATATAGGGTGATACGTGATTTTGCTTGCTCTGAAGTTAAAAACCAAGTTATTTACCAAGGTTCGCCCCACCAAATTGGTCACTAGTTGATATCAAGTTGTGAAATCAAAATTGGTGCACAATTGTGCACCAAGTTCTCGGTAAAAAGTTTGAACCTTGATTACAACTTGAATTTTCGGCGAACCTTGGTAAACAACTCGGTTTTTAACTTCAGAGTGGAGGGATTCAGTAAAGAAAACTCGTACGAAAGGGCTGTCTAACATCAACCAGTGTGCATGTACATCTCTCAATTTGAGCTAATCTACCTAATCAGCATGAGGTCTCAATATTTCCGATTGCTTTGGCGCCGCCAACTTATGTTTTGATATCCTGGTGTACTTGAGTTAGCTTTTCTCTCGTTCTCTCTCCAAATCTGATAAACGGTCCCCATAGAGTACAGTCACGTACCGGTGGTCTACCCCGCTTTCCCGGGAGAGGAATAGGGTATTTCTTGAGTTGTGGGTCCGGTTCTGGCGCGGTGTCACTCAGTTGCGCAACGACTCAACTGCCTGAACAATTATTTAGCATCAAACACATTTTGTTCTCAGGATTGTTACAAATTTAGCATATATGCCAGCCACGTTTGAGAATCTTAAACAGAACCAAACAACAATTTCTATCTGTATTGTCTAAGAAAGACTTGCGAGGAATGAACTGTTTGGTGTTCTATTGAAAATGTTCCGTTTTTGTACTACATTGAACTCGGTACAGCAACAGCAACGCTGCCTAAATTCGCCGCGTTTTCGCGGAAACTCGCTGCGAGTTGCTAGTCTTAATGCTAATGCTTGTAACTGAGGACACCGGTTCGGTCAGAGTGAACTATAAACTTGAACCAGATTGAACTGTACAACTATATTCATTTGAATGTCGGTTCACTCGGACCCTAAATCTCGTTTTGTACAGTAATAATTGTTCTCAAGCTTAGGTTTGGTTACACTGACACAAACCATTTTTCTGACAGATTCGGAAATGCTTCCAATAGAGCACTTCTTCTGAAAGGATGGAAAACCAGTAGAACTCCAGATCCTGCAATGTAATCGATTGTGCCAGCTGATGTGTGTAAGTTGCGCAAAACTCTGATATCGTGTTTTTATTCTTACTACTAGTAACTGTCAAAAATAGACACCAAACGATTGAAGTTGTAATTAGAAAATAGACCTCGGAACATTTAACTGCGTGTTGTACGAGACTATTTGGTGAATTGGACTATACACAGGCTCGTTTCATTCAGTGTGCGTCTATTGTAAGAACTAGAGTACTGGGTATTTGATTTGACCGTGGTGCAAAATATCTGTTTGAGTTCCAAGACATTAGCTTCCAGCGTACACAAGACGCTAAATGCTATCAAGCTTCAAATGTGAATCTCGATACTCAGTGGTCGAGTGCACGCGAGCATAACGAAAAGCTCAATGATTTCATCTCTATTATAGAAAATGTCAGTAGTACGGAAACTAACAAAGTAGAATGGTACGGGCGAGTTTGTGTGTTCCAAAACGACGTTCTGGAGATGCGATCTTTATACAGAACGTTGTGATATGTTACAATGTTACTGAAAACAACTAAATTTCGGCCAATTACACAAGCAACCAGGTTGCATGCAACCAAAATGCAACCGGGTTGCATGTGTAAAGAAAATTTGGTTGCTTTTCAAATGCAACCTGGTTGCTTTTGGTTGCTTTCCAAATGCAACAAAAGCAACCAATTTGCAGTAAAAACAGGAAAATTACCAAAAATTGAGTGTTTGGTTGCATTTGAAAAGCAACCAAAAGCAACCCGGTTGCATTTGGAAAGCAACCAAATTTTCTTAACACATGCAAACCGGTTGCATTTTGGTTGCATGCAACCTGGTTGCATGTGTAAACTGCCCTAAATTTCACCTGGTGTATACACGGTTCGCTGTTTCCGTGTATTTTGCGTCAAGAAGGAATGACTCTTCAACGTCGACGTCGACGTTGAGCAAATCGAACGGCCTGAAAATTGAATTCCGTTTCAACATTTCTACTTCTTGACTATAGTCGCCATACTTCCTACTTGCACTCCTACAATGATAATTTGTATTTTTTCCACAGCATATTTTGATGCAAACTTCAAATTTGTCAAGAATAACTTCGAATACTCGTTGTGTTTATCATAGTCAAGGGCTAACCACTATAGGCATCTTCGATAAATTTCACACTATTTAAACCAACTTCCAAATTTGTATGAGGATGTCACTATATGACTTTCAGTAGGAATGAAAATCTATACATGTGTGAAGCCTTGTCTTTTTGTTGACAGACCCTGCTATGAAGTCCTAGGTTTTTCACTCAGCCCATTTTCTCCACATATTTCATGAAATCGTTTGCAGTAGAAGTTCTTGTTTCAATCCACTTTTCCTATTCAAGTGACCTATTTGTCATTCAGATTTCAGACTTAGTGTGGAATCCCAAACAAAAGACAAAAACTGAACCAAACCTCGTTTGGGAGAACGAGATGTTTTTCAAATACTCGAGGTCGGCTAGGGAATCCAACGCCTAAAAAATCATGGTCACCGGATATTACTCAATTAACTACTTGGTACAGACTATAGAACACTCAACATTGTTAACTATTTTTTTATTCATATATTTCTTTCATAAAAAAAATAGAGCAAGATTAATGAGATAAACTCATATTATTATTTTACAAACTAATAAAAAGCTTTCTCAATATTTGAATCAGATATAAATGGTCTCTTCAACCCTAGGTAACAAATTTACAGAGAGTTCGGAGCTTTCAGATTGAAATTGGAACGTTTTTTTAGAGTTTTGAGCAGAACTTAAAATATTACATCTTTCTAAACATTAAATGTCCAGAGCAGAATAAAAAGTGAGGAACCTCTGTGAATGGAT